>JAWZYT010006103.1:0-72500 GCA_034508575.1 Petrolisthes manimaculis
CAATGTCACTGGTGTTTACAAGGTGATCCGTACCCCTATCTCTCTCTCTCTCTCTCTCTCTCTCTCTCTCTCTCTCTCTCTCTCTCTCTCTCTCTCTTAATTCTGCACATACTGTATTGGAATCGTTCTTCTGATTGATGCAAGTACAACAACAAACAAGTACAACAACAAACAAGTACAACAACAAACAAGTACAAACAAAAACATTACTAGACAATTTTGTAGTTAGGATATTAATGTACTCAATTTTGTAGTGGTTATGAACCCTTAATATATATAGGGAGACAGGCTTGGTGTGGTGGTGTGTAGAAAGCCTGTCCCCTAGTCCCGCACCCCCCTAACCCCACCCAAGCCTGTCTCCCGCACCCCCCAAAACCCCCCAAGCCTGTCTCCCTACTCCCGGAACCCCCCAAAACCCCCCCAAGCCTGTCTCCCTACTCCCGCACCCCCCAAGCCTGTCCCCTACTCCCACTCCCCCTTAATATGGATGTCACAGTGGTGTATACGAATTGCTGAAGCCGACTGTACACTATTGTTGGTTAATCTGGAGTAACTGAATCAAGGCGGAGGCTCCAGTGAACCAAGAGTATATTTTGCATTATTATTATTATTATTATTATTATCATTATATTTATTATTATTATTATTTATCATTATATTTATTATTATTATTATATTTATTATTATCATTATTATTATTATATTTATTATTATCATTATTATTATTATTATTATATTTATTATTATTATTATATTTATTATATTTATTATTATTATTATATTTATTATTATTATTATATTTATTGTTATATTTATTATTATTATAATTATTATTATTATTATATTTATTATATTTATTATTATATTTATTATATTTATTATTATATTTATTATTATTATATTTATTATCATTATTATTATTATATTTATTATATTTATTATTATTATTATTATATTTATTATTATTATTATCATATTTATTATTATTATTATCATATTTATTATTATTATTATTATTATATTTATTATTATTATTATTATATTTATTATTTTTATTATTATTATTATTATCCGTGTGTACCTTGGGTTTTCATAATTATACGGTAGTGTGAAAATTGTACGTAAATATTTGTACACTTTTACGTTCACTTATTTTTCATACTTTCATTTTCCTAGACTTTTATTTAGAGTAGAGAGGGATGAGATGCAGGTGTAGTAAAGAAAAGGGTCCAAGAGGGGGTGTGATGGGGGGGAGGATGAAATAAGGAGACAGGTGTAAGAAGAGAATGAAGGGAAGGGAGAGAATGACGTGGAAAGGAGAGAAAGACAGAGAATGGAGGGAAAAGACAGAATGAAAGGGAAATGAGAAAATGGAGAAAAGGCAGAGAATAGAGGGAAAATGAGAGAAAGAAAAAAGGGACGAAGTAAATGGAGAGAAGAAATTAAGAGTTTGGACGATGGTGGAGGAGAGTAAAGGAAAAAATATATCAACAAGGGAGTAAAGAAAGGGAGTGGAGAGGAAGGGGAAGGGGAGGTGAGAGGAAGGGAGAGGAAGGGGAGGGGAAGGGGGAGGAAGGGAGGGGAGAGGAGAAGAGAGGAAGGGGAGGGGAGGGAGAGGAAGGGAAAGGAGAGGAAGGGAAGGGGAAGGAGAGGAAGGGAAGGGGAAGGGGAGAGCATAACAGACACCTGGGCGGCAGAAAGTGCGTCATGGCAGAGGGGAAAGGGGGCAGAGGGGGAAGGGGGAGGGTGCAAAGGGGCAGAGGGGAAGAGGGGTCAGGGAGAGGGGGGAGGGGGGGGGTATAGACGGAGTAAAGTCACTGAATCATGAAAAAAAATCAGAGGAATTGGGTCGAAGAATTGAGAAACTTGAGAAGGTGGAGGGGAGGAAGAGAGGGATTGAGTGGGGCGTCGAGAGGAGGGGGGAGTGGGGTGGGAGGGGAATGGGGAAGAGGGAGGAGTGAGTGGGGAGTGAGTGGGGAAGAGGGAGAAGGGAGTGGGGAAGAGGTAGAGGGGAGTGGGTGGATATTGGGGATGGAGGTGGGAGTGGGGTGGGTATGGGGCAAATTCAAATTTCAAATTCATTTATTTTTCCACAGGGTAGTGGCTATTACAGTCAGTGCATATTATGGTAGACAGTCGTCTACTCGTCAAACATTATAAAAATTAAATAACATAGAAAAGTAAATTAGGTTTGCTATGAGTGAATATGAAATTACAGTAGTACATAAAATTACAATAAATATAAAATTACAGTAGTGATAAAAAAAAAAAAAAAAAAAAAAAAAGGAAGAGGGAAGGGGGAGGGGAACTAAGGGGTGGTTATTATGGTGGGGGGTGAAGACGTGATACTGGGAAAGAATAGTAGGGGTGTGGTGGGGGTACGGAAGGGTTGGATGGGAAAGGGAAAGTGGCAAGAGGTATGGAATGGTGGGGTGATGGTGGGAAAAGTGGGGGTGATGAGGGGAAGGGTTTGGTTGGGATGATGGGGGTAATGGGGGTGAGGGGGTGGGGGGTGATGAGGGTAATAGGGGTGGGGGGTGATGAGGGTGGGGTGAGGGGGGGTGAGTGGTCAGCTGGTATGGTACCGTGGCACTGTTCCAGCTGGCACCACTGTTACTCACCCCCCCCTCACCCCCCAGTCACCCCTCCATAATACCCCCACTCTCCTTTCATCCCCTCTTTCCCCCATCTCTCTCTCTCTCTCTCTCTCTCTCTCTCTCTCTCTCTCTCTCTCTCTCTCTCTCTTTTTTTTTTTCTCTCTATCTCATTTCCACTCTTCTCATATCATCCCTTTCCCTTTCTTCTCATGTCCTTTTTTATCCACTTCTCTCTCCTTCCTCATTTCCACTTCTACTGTATGTGGTTAATCCCTTACAAATAGGCCTATTTCAGTATAGGCCTACATAATCAGTTTCATGGAGCAATCAGAAGGAATCATTAAATTTAGTCTCCAATTCACCGACATTTTCACCCACATACAAATATATTATAAAACAAAAATTACTCACTTACCCATTATCATAACTATAGGTACCATTACTTACTCACTCACTCACTCACTCACTACACCATTACCACAACGACCATTACTCATTCATTCACATACGGTCTAACTCCTACCTCGACCATTAAAAATACCCCTAACCATTACGACCCCTTTTAAAATAATCTCCAACCATCCATTAACATCAATCATAAGTAACTCAAACGCTGTCCACATTATTCAAAGGTTCTCTCTCTCTCTCTCTCTCTCTCTCTCTCTCTCTCTCTCTCTCTCTCTCTCTCTCTCTCTCTCTCTCTCTCTCTCTCTCAACGTGTTTTGATATAGGGATCATTCACTATTCGCTTTACGGACATAATATACACTACAATCCTCTAAGTCAGTTGGATCACTATACTGTGCAATCCAATGGTGAACTGCGACAACAATTATTAGTACGTGAAAGAAAGGGTACCATACAACGAGTCAAAAACCTCTGGTAGGCTAGTCTCGTCATTCACATTTATTACAATCGCCTGTGTAGGAAGGTGAGTTTTTAGACAGGGCATGCAAGAGTACTTAGGCGTTCTGCATGGTATAGTAACTCTGTGAAAGGAGAATCCCGAGTCCCGACCAGCCAGCTGTTCTTTGATTGATTAAGTGAAAAGTAGAAAGTCGATAATGAATAATAATCAGCCTAGTGTACTGTCTGTTGGTCCGTCTCTTTCCCTCCTATCAAATGTCCTTTTTTCTGACGAACACTGCAGGTGATGAAAGCAAGAATAGGGATTGACTCTCTTTATAATTTTACTCAAGAGATAAAAGAGTCCATGCTACGTCACTCAGAATATAAAACAACTCTGTAGAAGTTTATATAGTTCAACACTCACTCACTCTCACTCTCACTCTCTCTCTCTCTCTCTCTGACTGTTTCTACCCCTACTTTCACCACTTAACCTTACCCTCCCTTTCTCGTTCTCACCCCTCCTTCCCTCCCTCCATTCCTGTACACTCCCCACACTTGTCTCCATCCTCCCTCATTCGTCCCCCTTAGTAACCCCCATTCCCTCCCCTACTTACCCACTTGGTCGTCTTCCCCCACCCCCAACCCCTACCCATTTTTACCTATCAAGGGTATTGGGACAAAGGAAGAGGGTTGCTATATAGGGTTGGTGTATATAGTTGGTGAAAAGGAAGAGAAAGAGTGAGTGATATAGAGTTTAAGAGATGCTGTATGATGCAATTAAATTTCCTCACTACCCATTCACCTTCTCTAGACCGACCCTTCCCCACTTGTTCTTTCTTCATCTCCACTTCTCTTGTTTCTTCCATCTTATCCTCCTCTTCCTTCCCACTTACCTTTCCCAATCCCTCCCCCCTTCACTCCGTTTTCATAAGGGTGTAAGAGGAAATGAAGAAGGGGTTTAGTTTAGCTTTAGTTTTGAAGGTAGTATAATGAAGGTGATAATGAAGATAGTAATTTTTATACATGTATAAGTCTATGGTGAGACCTCGCTCCATTTTTGTATTTTCCTCTCAACACTCACTCGTCTAATCCCATCCCTCTCTCCCAACTTACCTCCTCTCTTTCTCCACTTGTCTCCTCCTCTCCCTGGCCACTTGTCTCTACCCCTCCCCCTTCCTCCTCACTCCCTCCCCCTCCCTACCAAGAGCGATGACTAATACATTCAGAACGTCAACAAACAGTGCGAGTTGAGTCACTAGAAGGATGATCACCTGCCCTACTTATTACACACACACACATACGCACTCGTACACACATGCATAACGTCATACAGAGACATTAATACGCACACACATATCTGCACACAACCCCATCAGTTATTGTACCGTACCCAGGTCATGTTCCTTCCTTGCCTACCAACACTTCTTCTTAGTTCCTACCCACACTCCTCCCCGTATGCCCAACTCTCCCTACCTACATACACATATTTATCTGCCTGCCCACATTTCCTGCCTGGCTATCCACAGTTCTTGTCTGTTTGCCAACCCACACTTAGTAATCTTGCCTGCCCATACTTTGTCAACCTACCTGCCCACACCCCTTGCCTGCCTACACACCCATTGCTGCACACCCACACTCTGTATGCACACACTCTCTGTCTAACTGCTTGCGTGCTCACCCTTTCTCTCTGCTGCCCACACTCATTAGCCTACCTGCCTGCCTGCCTGCCTGCATAGCAACACTCTGTCTGTCTGTCTGTCTGTTTGCCTGCTTACCTCCACTTACTGTCAGAATGGCTACACACTCTGCCTGTCTGCTTCTCTGCCTGTTTACTTAACTACCTATATTGTTTGTCTATAATCCTTCTCTCTATTTCCACACTCCTCTTTCTCTCCTACTCAGCATATTTAAACATTTGTCTGCCTCGTTCAAACACCATATGAACAAAAGTAGAAATGTGTCCTGTTGCCTGAGATAGCTTGAAGAAATAGGTTGTTCCAGATTAACCAACAATTTACTAAGCCCTTATGACTTGTTGGCATGGTAGTAGTATGATGCCTGACAGCCAGCAGCCGAATCAGCGTTCTGGGATCATCTGCTGACAACTGTGCTGACGTGTGCTCAAGTTAAGGGAAGATTCTTTTGTTGTTGGTGAATTATGTTGTCTCTGATTCCTTCAAACTATGCCACGAAACAGATCCCCTATATAATTAGTACAAGGAGAATCTCATTTTAAATCATCCCTGTTTAATACTTCTTACTCTACACACGAACCTTTAATATAAACCCAGTTAATAAATAAAAAAAAAAACAGAAACAAAACAATTATCACTGCTGACTGACTTTACCCTATATATATTTTTTTCTTCTAATTCACGAGACTATAACATGGGAGTAAACTTTTGTGCACGACGCTCCATTGGCTTACCTGGAGAATATTAGGTTCTACTCGAAAATTTACGACCGTCCATATCCAAGTACTTGAGTGAGGGGTCCGGAAGGAAATACAAGACCCGCTGGAGATAAGAGAATGTGTGGGCACTGATAAAGGTGTAATAAAAGTCTCTATGGTCCCATACCTATATACACCTCTCACTTCACTTTCCCTACATCCCAACACACCTACCTAGCCTTACTGATAGGCTTAGGTTAACACACACACACTCCATCCCAACACACCTACCTAGCCTTACTGACAGTCCAATCCCAACAATAGTATCATTAATAAACCAACAGCACAATTAATTAAATATATGTACCATAATATATGTCCATGTGTGAGTGAATATGCGTGATTGTATCTGTGTACGTCTGTGTGCTGTTTGTGTGAATGAATATTATGTGTGCATGTGCGCGAATGTATTTGTGTATGTCTGTTCATTCATCTATATTTATCCATATATTATCATCCATTCCATCACAATTTTTGTAATGTATATTTTCAGCCCTCGGCTGCCTCATTAAATAAACCTTTTATTATTATTATTATTATTATTATTATTATTATTATTATACACACACACACACACACACACACACACACACACACACACACACACACACACAGTGACGTATGAGGAAAATATCCAATGTAAAGTGTAAGTGGTGGACCTCTGCATGAATGTTGAAGTGTGAGGAGTGGTGGAGTATTAAAGGAGTAAATATCAGAGATGGTAGAGATAATATTGGTGGGGTCGTGAGAAGGAGGGATTGTGAGGGTCGTGAGGAGGAGGGGGAGGAGTGGAGGGGGTCGTGGAGAGGGATGGTGGGGTGGGGGTCGTAAAGAGGAGGAATGGAGGGGGTCGTGGAGAGGAATGGAGGGGGTCGTGGAGAGGAATGGAGGGGGTCGTGAAGAGGGATGGAGGGGGTCGTGGAGAGGGATGGAGGGGGTCGTGGAGAGGAATGGAGGGGGTCGTGGAGAGGAATGGAGGGGGTCGTGGAGAGGAATGGTGGGGTGGGAGGTCGTAAAGAGGAGGAATAAAGGTGGGGGTTATGGTGGAGGGGCAATGCAAGAGAGGTTCGAGAAAGACGAGACAGGAGGGAGAGGAGGAGTAGGAAAAGTGAGGCTGCTTGTGGAGAAGGGAGTGGGATGGACGAACAGGTTACTAAGTGAGAAAAAAATAAGACAGGAGAGAGAGAGAGAGAGAGAGAGAGATAGAGAGATAGAGAGATAGAGAGATAGAGAGAAAGAGAGAAAGAGAGAAATTGAGAGAGAAAGAGAGAGAAAGAGAGAGATAGAGAGAGATAGAGAGAGATAGAGAGATAGAGATAGAGATAGAGATAGAGATAGAGAGATAGAGAGAGAGATAGAGAGAGAGATAGAGAGAGAGATAGAGAGATAGATAGAGAGATAGATAGAGAGATAGATAGAGAGATAGAGATATAGATAGAGAGATAGATAGAGATAGATAGAGAGATAGAGAGAGAGATAGAGAGATAGAGAGATAGAGAGATAGAGAGATAGAGAGATAGAGAAAAAGAAAGAGGTTCGTAAGGAGTGATGAACTTATTGAAAAAGGGGAAATACAAGAGAGATGAGGTGAAAAACGAAAAGTGAGGTAAGAAAGGAAAGGAAAGGAAAGGTAAGGTGAGGTAAGAGGGGAAAGGTGAGGTAAGAGGGGAGAGGTGAGGTAAGAGGGGAGATGTGAGGTAAGAGGGGAGAGGGGAGGGGAGAGGTGAGGTAAGAGGGGAAAGGAGCGAGCGGGTCACGAGATCTGAGGGGAGAGAGAGGGAGGGAGAGATGAGTGAAGTGAGAGCCGGTGATTGGAGGTCAAAGAAGTGGGGAAGACGGAGGGTAATGGGGGGGGGGGGGGAGTAGTGAGTAGAAATGAAAAGTGGTGAGTAGGAATGAGGGGTGAGTAGGAATGAAGTGTGAGTAGGAATGAGGTGTGAGTAGAAATGAAGGGGTGGTGAGTAGGAATGAGGGGTGAGTAGGAATGAGGGGTGAGTAGGAATGAAGGGTGAGTAGGAATGAAGGGTGAGTAGGAATGAGAAGTGGTGAGTAGGAATGAGGGGTGAGTAGGAATGAGGGGTGAGTAGGAATGAGGAATGAGAGGAAGAAGAAAGGTGTTGTGATGAGTAGGTGAAAGGGGAGGTGAGGGAGGGAGGGAGGGTCGATGAGAGAGGGGGTAAGGAGGGGGGTAAGGAGGGGGGTAAGGAGGGGGAGAGGAAAGGGGTGGTGGTGGTGAGAGAGAGAGAGAGAGAGAGTGGTGAGGGGGGGGGGAGGGAGGGTGTGGTGAATAGGGCAGCGACCACAGGAATGCAGTGAGGTTAAGTGAGAAAGATTCCAAATAAGGAGTCAAGCTACCCCGTGCCCACAGCAGCAGCCTTCACCTTGCTGCTTACCTCACCACTCACCTCCCTCCCTCCCTCACCACTCACCTTTCCTCCCTCACCACTCACCTCCCTCCCTCCCTCACCATTCACCTCCCTCCCTCACCATTCATCTGTTATAAAAGCCACACACACACAAACAACAACAATAACAAAACAACAAACAATAATAAAAAGCCTTACACAACAAACAACAAAACCACACACAACACAAACAACAACAACAAAGCCACACACAACACAAACAACAACAAAGCCACACACAACACAAACAACAACAAAGCCACACACAACACAAACAACAACAAAGCCACACACAACGCAAACAACAACAACAAAGCCACACACAACACAAACAACAACAACAAAACCACACACAACACAAACAACAAAGCCACACACAACACAAACAACAACAAAACCAAACAACACAAACAATAAAAATCAACATCACGAAAAACAAACAAACAAACAAAGAAAAACAAATCCACCACCACCACCAACAACAACAAACTTTCCTTATATGTAGGGGAAAGAAGTCTTCAGTTCTTATCCCCCCTTTCCCCCCCACCCCCCACCAACACCCTCTCGAAACCTAGCAGGGGAAAATCAACGCGTCGAACCTGACCATCTTTGACTCCCACTCTCCTTATTTGTATGTATGTATGTATGTATGTATGTATAAGAGAAGGGTCAATGGTTATACTTCTTACTCACACCCAGGTAACGTCACACCACAAATTATGACATTATTATTATTATTATTATTATTATTTCTATTACCACTATTATTATTACTATCATTATTATTACCACTATTATTACTATTATTATTACTATTATTTTTATTACCACTATTATTATTATTATTATTATTATTTTTACTATTATCATTATTATTGTAAATTATTATTGTAATTATTATATTATTATTAAGTCCTGGTTTGTACAGTCGAGGACAAGACTTCTCACACCCACCCCCCTTCAAACTGCAAGTATCGAGTGAGTTGACCAAAGTATACAAACATCAAAGGTCAAAAAGCCATTCACACATCATTACTGTATTATATTCCATCTGTTGCTAATCTTATGACAAGATAAATAAAGGAGTCTTGACCACTTCCCTCCTATTTATCTATTTATTATCTTCCTTTCCTGTTGCATGCATTGATTTTTTCTTCTTTACACCTCGTCTATTTCTTCTTAAAAATATATAGTCTAGTATAACACTGCTACCTGGTTTCTTATAGGCCTACTATCGATACATACAGACAGGGCCTCATCACCAGACAGACTCCTTCACTATTAATCTTTCACTGTCTAGGCTACTGTCTTTAAATCCCTCACATACACTACAGTACAATCAGTCTCTCTCTCTCTCTCTCTCTCTCTCTCTCTCTCTCTCTCTCTCATGTCTCCAATACCACCTCGTCCCCTCATCCATCTGTCTTTCACCTCCTACACATAATCTCTCCTCACTCCTGGCCTCATACTCATTATTCACTCTTCACTCAACAAACCATCACTTTTCTCAACTAACTCATGGCTCACCCACTCCTCTCCTTTCTCACTCATTATTCACCCTCTAGGCTACTCACTCGTCAATTTTCACTTTTCTCCTTTCTCTCACTCACTCATTACTCACCCAAGTCTCACTCGTCAATCTTAACTCCTCTCCTTTCTCTCACCCACTCACACTTCTTCTCTCCTTTTTCTCACTCATTATTCACCCACGTCTCACTCGTCAATCTACACTCTCTCTCTCTCATTTATCCTCTCCTTTTTTCCTCAAGCGTAATTCTCACAGCCACGGGAGATGAAGCCTGAACAGACGGTCACGTATAACGAACTCTGACATACACAGTGCCAATATAAATAAATGCCACATAGGATATTATACAGTTAAGAGCCAAAGTTCAGCTACAAACAACCCCTAACAGCTTGGGGTTCAAGTATGTATTTCCCATTCTGATAAACAACTCTAAGATAGTATACAATAATGAACCGTGAGGAACTAAAGGTTGGCTAAGCTACTGTAGTTTTCGTAGTGGTTGTCTGCTGTTGTTAAGTTGGCTAGTTTTCGTCGTGGTTGTCTGCTGTTAAGTTGGCTAGTTTTCGTCGTGGTTGTCTGCTGTTAAGTTGGCTAGTTTTCGTCGTGGTTGTCTGCTGCTACGTTGGCTTGTTTTCGAAAGTTGGCTAGTTTTCTTCGTGACTGTCTGCTGCTACAAGTCAGGATGTCACAATAGGCCTAAATGAATTCTGGTTTGTTTATTGTAGAGTGAGGACAATATTCCCCAGCTATAGCCTACCAGTACAGTACCTATAGTTTTCTACAGGACATTGGCCTTTCCCAACAATCTTTCATATCACTTCAACCACCGCCTTCTCCACTCAGATAACACACAGATACCATTAGGCCTAAGAGAGTAGGTGAGGTCAGTTGTGTTTATTAGTGTCGATAACATCAGTGTGTGTGTGTGTGTGTGTGTGTGTCTGTCTGTGTGTGTCTGTGTGTGTTTATGTGTGTTTATGTGTGTGTGTGTGTGTGTGTGTGTGTGTGTGTGTGTGTGTGTGTGTGTGTGTGAGAGAGAGAGAGAGAGAGAGAGAGAGAATGTGTGTGTGTGTGTGTGTGTGTGTGTGTGTGTTGAAGGCCTAAAGAAGGACTAGTAATCCCTCCTAACTAACTAGACCTAGCCCTTGACACAGACTATAGGATCCCAGCATACTTCAGGGGAATCAGTACCGGTAGCCCTCAAATTCTCAACGACAGATTACCCACTTAGGCTAAAGGGAGAAACTCATGACTGTATTTTGGAGGGCTACTGAAACCTCCAGACGACACCAGGAAACAAATAACCACAATCTTATCAATATGTGATCTGTTTCGTGACATAGTTTTGATAATAATAATATGTAATTATTAACCAACCCTCCAATATACCACCGCCACCAGTTTCCTTACTTTGGTATTTCGTGGCAATATTCTACAGTACCTAGTGTTTCTTCTTTCCTCTTCCTCTTCAGAAATACAATCCATCTTAGCAGATTAAAAATACCTGAGGTTACACGAGGCTGACGTAAGGTATTGAAAATTCTACATCCCTGCTTATACCTTGCACGTGATTGGCTGATGCATGACTATTTATCTATACTTTGCATGTGATTGGCTGATGCTTGACTATACCCTGCATGTGATTGGCTGATGGTTGACTATTTACCTATGGAATGTATAGTAAGCTCTCGATTCGCCTCTACAATACCGACTGACTGTGGACATTTACGGTCAGAGGAAGATTATTTATGAGAATATAATAATGAGATATCCAGTAGTTGATACCATATAGAGGTTTATTAAGATACCATGTACCCCCACCCCCACCCCCCCTACCATTCCACCTCCCTTCCTTCCCCTCCCTCTCTCCCATTCCATCTCCATTCCTTTACCATCTCTTCCCCACCTTCCCCCACCATCTCCACCCACCAACTCCTCCCCACCTTCCCTTCCGTTCCTCCACCATATCCACACTAACTCATCCCCACATTCTCCTCCGTTCCTCCACCATACCCTCCATGCACCTTCACCATCCCTTCCCTCACTTTTATCATACTACCTTTTCTCCCCTTCTTTTTTAAATTATCATTCACTTTGTTAACTTCACTGCTCATCCGCCCCCTCCTTCCCCCCTCTCTCCCCATCTTCAATCTCATCCCCCTCCATCCCTCCTCCCTCTCTCCCCTCCATCCCTCCTCCCTCTCCCCACTCTCCTCCATCCTTCCTCCTTCTCTCCCCACTCTCCTCCTCCTCCCCAGGGTGGCGTCAGGGCAGTTGGGCAGGACTCAGGTGACAGGTCTGACTCAGGTTTGATGGTGGGGGTTACATTCTTACTTCACTCCACTCCACACCACTCCCCACTCCACACTACTCCATTCCACTCCCCCCTCCACACTACTCCACTCACTCCCGTCTCCCTTTCTTTAGTTTTTCTGTCTTCCCTCTCCACTTCACATCACTCTATTCACTCCCCTCTCCACACCACTCACTCACTCCCCTCTCCACACCACTCACTCACTCCCGTCTCCACACTATTCCACATCACTCCCCTCTCCACACTATTCCACTCGCTCCCCTCTTTACTACTCGTCTTTTATCTTCCCTCTCCACACCACACCGACCACTTCCACTGATACCCACTACACATACAACCACAACCAATACCAACACGAACAGCCTACCTAAACCTACCTACCATCACCAACACAACCAACTTATCTACCTACCTACCTACCAACACCAACACAACCAACTTATCTACCTACCTACCTACTTACCACAACCAACACGACCAGCCTACCTACCTACTTACAAACATGACCAGCCTACCTACCTACCTACACTACCAACACGACCATCCTACCTACCTCCCCTCACCATGCCATATTTTTGAGTAACAACAGATGCCTTCACAATGACCCCAAGCCTATCATCAGAGCTTCAGTCCCTTCACCCCATCATATCTGACACACATTCCTGCACGTACACACACACACATACATACACACACACACACACATACATACACACACACACACACACACACACACATACACGTACACACATACATGTACACACACACACGC
The DNA here is from genome assembly GCA_034508575.1 of Petrolisthes manimaculis. Lineage (NCBI taxonomy): Eukaryota > Metazoa > Arthropoda > Malacostraca > Decapoda > Porcellanidae > Petrolisthes > Petrolisthes manimaculis. Next base: position 12,918 of record JAWZYT010006103.1, read on the forward strand.
TGAACACGAGAAACTACAAATATTCAATGCATAAAAATCTACTTGTGCATAACCTATTTGCACATGTAAACGCACTCTTTCACACACACACATACTTGTCACCTGGTATGAGAGTGGTATCTGGTATGTACCAATCCCAAACCCTGGGTACTTGAAAACCAGGTGGGCCCAACTTTGTGTGTGTGTGTGTGTGTGTGTGTGTGTGTGTGTGTGTTGAGGGGGGGGGGGGTGTAGGGGAGAGGAAGAGAAAACAAAGAATCACTATGGACCTTTAAAAAGCAACAGACTTTTAAATTTTTCATAGTGGCTGTGAGGATGTTTATTTATTTGTTTGTTTTTTTGCCGTGCTAACTACTCTATATAAATACAATTGGGTGCGAGAGAGTGTAGCAAAGAAGGCTTCTCTCCAGTCCCCACCCACCCACCCACCCACCCACACACACACACACACACACACGTACAATATATCTCTATCTCTCTCTCTAGGCTGCGGTATGGAAAAACTTGCAAGGATTTTTTCTATTTCTGATATTTGGGAAAAGTACTTTATAACTCTATCTGTGATAAAAGTAGAATAAACAACAACAAGAGTGAAATTAAATCGTAATATAAGGCAGTAATGGTGATAACGAAGTCTGAGAGAAAAGCGATGGACAGCAAAGAAGAAGGCTCCTTTCCACTCCCACATACAGTAAATTCCTCCCAGGCAAAGAGCTCGAGATTGAGACACACAAACTGGCAATTCAATATAATTCCCACAACGTTCTAGCAACCCACAAGAAAGCTGATACCCGGTATATATATATTGCAGAAGATAAACATGACTGAAAGGAGGAAAATTTATGTTTACTTTCATCTACCGTGGCATTTCCTTCCTTCAAGCACATGCATCCACCTGATTTTCAAAGGGGTAAGCTAATAAATACACCTTTGATACATTTGAGTGATTGAATTGATTCCTCTAGAGTAACCTATGCCACGAAAACAAAAATAATGGTGTCCTGTTGCTTGGAATACCTTGGAGGAATCAGTTGTACAAGAAGATGATTTACCCACGTGATTCATGCGTTTGTATTTGTATTTGTTTACGCTGGCTGCCTTCCATCACAACACAGCCATCACCCATCACCACATCACACACTATCCTCTTACCATTCACACTATACACACCACTAACATAACTAGCCTATACACCTCTCTTCTTAACATTCACACTAATACACCACTAACATAACTATACACCTCTCTTCTTAACATTCACACTAATACACCACTAACTTAACTATACACCTCTCTTCTTAACATTCACACTATACACACCACTAACATAACTAGCCTATACACCTCTCTTATTAACATTCACACTACACACCACTAACATAACTATACACCTATCTTCTTAACATTCACACTACACACCACTAACATAACTATACACCTCTCTTCTTAACATTCACACTAATACACCACTCTCATAACTAGCCTATACACCTCTCTTCTTACCACTCACACTACACACTACTAACATAACTATACACCTCTCTTCTTAACATTCACACTAATACACCACTAACATAACTATACACCTCTCTAATCTCTAACCATACTCACACTATACACACCACTAACATAACTATACACCTCTCTTCTTAACACTCACACTAATACACCTACGCTACGCTACTCTTACCACTCACACCATACTTACACATCTATACACCTCTCCTCTAACCATACTCACTACACTACACCACACTACACCACACTTCACATCAATTTATATAACCATCCTTTTACCACTCACACTCGTCTACACCACACTACACCACACTACATGTCAATCTATACACCCATCATCCTCTTACCACTCACACTACACACCACACTTTCACACCTAATAATAAACTTAGTCTCTTGTCATACACCAAAATAACACACCTACCTATCCTCTCCCGACTTACCATAACATATACAGTAGGTACCGGTATAGGCTACTTAACACACCTATCCTATCCTCCAACATGTCACCACTCAAACAAAACACAACTCAGACACTAGGCTACCACTCGTAAAATATACTCAACACTAACACTTAACACTTGGCCATGGAATACACACATGCACCGTCAAAACAATGTCGACACACTATAAACTCAACCATCACCATGCATGCACACACTCATATGTCTAACGCAACACACTTAGGCTACCCCAGCGCCACACATGCAACACACACATCAATACTACCACCTACTCACGCAAAACACACATCAATACCACCCACGCAACACACGCTAATAACTCTCAAACACCATTACCATTAAGGCTTAAACCTTATTTAATTATACACCACAACACACACACCAGTTAACATTATTAAACAACAGTACCGGTAACATAACAATACGAGAGTATAGGCTACGTACAGAGTTCTCAAACCACTTCCAAGGCTGAGTACCTAAACAATATAATAACATCTTCCCCCCAAACTTTGTGAAAGTCTTCGGGCATGCAACCAACATTTCACTTTCATAAACTTTGTGGTCTAAATATTAAACACTTGTTGCAAGGTACGGTACATACATACATACAAGACAAGACCCATCTTTGTTAAAAAAAAAAAAAAAACATCACATATAACTTTATGCATTACGGTACACTACTAACAAGCACAATAATAAATAAGAGATTCCTTTTCCAGTCATAGCCTATATATCTCATTTCTTCTCTTCTTAATTCCCAGGTCGTATTTTAACCCCCCCCCCCTCACTCTCCAGGTGTGGTGGTTGGAGAAACAGACAAGACGACCAGGTGAGTTGGAGACAAATTAATCACAGACAGGTAAGTTATCTACAGATCGTCGCCTCTTTGTCTGGTTCTGGCTCCACTTCCTTCCCTCCCTCCCTGGTGCCATTCTCCCCCCCCCCACTCTCTCTCTCTCTCTCCATCACTTCCTCGTGGCACTTGCCCTTCCCTCCTTCCCATTCTGGTGTTTTTCTCCCTCCTTCCCTTCCTCTCCCTCCCTCCCCCTCACTCTCACACACACACACACACACACACACACACACACACATACACACACAACATATATAGCCTACTCAAATATTGTTTATCCTTTCAAACGTACAGGACCCAAACACCCCTGCATGGTTACCGGAGTGAAGGTAAAAAACACCAAGTAACACGAAACCCTTATATAAGACAACAAACATTATTAAAGACATGGTATACTTTTGGTAGTTTGGAAGTGCCTTGATTCCTCCAAAGTATGCTAGAAAAATAGGACCAGATTAACAAAAATTATGGTGGCCTGTTGCTTGGAATAGTTTGGAGAAATAATTTACTAGTGTCGCAATCCGTTTTGTTTTTTTTACGTCTGCCATATGAGCTCGTTTTTGCGTCTTAAGAAACAGGTGCTAGAACATGCGGCAGAAAAACTTAAGAGAGGCTTCAAGGAGGGTTAATTAAGGCGTACTGTATAGGCTATATATATGTAACACTCGACCATCTGGAGACGATTCAGTGAGGGGGTGGGGAGGGGGATGGATGCAAGTCTCATTTGCGACCCCATCAATCAGTCGTGTTCACCATTAGAGAAAGGAGATACAACGTGACCTTATAGTGGCTTTCTGTGAATCAGGCCAGTGACTTAAAGAAAAAATGAACGAGTACCGGTATACAAAGACATGTGATAGATAATAATGAAGAAATGACACACCAGCCAACCAACGATAAATTAGGATATATAAGAGAGGAATCAAGACATATAGGGTCCTAGTTATACTGTGAACATGTATACGGCACACATACATATACATATATATATATATATATATATATATATATATATATATATATTGACGGACTCACACATACATATAATCATAACCTAGTCCTATATAGATCAATATATACAAGCTATACATATAGGCCTAGTCAGCAAATAATAAATATAAGGTATAGGCCTACATAAAAGAGCCAACAAAAATTAAGTAAAGAATAAGTTAAACGCGGACTGAGACAAATAGTATAAGAAGTATTAAATAGCATGACGAGGTCTCAGACGGAGGACAAGAGGTGTCAAACGGAATGGTGTGTGTGGGTGTGTGTGTGTGTGGAGTGACTGTATGTGTGTGTGTGTGTGTAAGAGAAAGAGAGAGAGGGAGATGGAGGGAGGGAGGAAACTAGTAAACACATATCACGAGAAACAGAAACTTAGAACACAACAGGGTTCACAAAACAACACGTAGGACATAGAGTATTTTTCACACTTACCTGAAGACGACCATCAAGACTCCTGGGTATGGTGACACAATGGGACTGCTGGCCGGGGCAGGAGAGGGCCCTTTCCAGCTCCTCTATGGCCCCTTTCTTCTTCTTGAGTTTCTTGACGAGTGAGTCGACAGCCTTCTCGGCCCACTTCTCCTCCTCATCCCCCTGTTTCCACCCCAGCAGTTTCTTCACCGCCGGAGAGGTGAAGGTGAAGAGGGAATTGAGGGATGTCATGGTGATGGTTGTTGTCTTATATAATCACTGGCTATAGTATCGTTCTAGGAATCACTAGTTCTGTTCAGTGGTGGTGGTCGTTGTTGTGGTACCGATACCAGATTTACACTGTCACTATCAAAATAATTAATATTGGTACCGTAGCTTTTTCCTGTCACAATGCACTCACTGAATATATATCGGTAATAGTAACGGTCTTCTTTTATCACTTATATTGTAAAGTACTATTAGTGTTTATGTTATTGGCAGTGACGGGTCAAACTAACTCCCTCTGGCCTGCTGAGGGTAGCGAAGGAAGTGTGAATGGCGGCTTGGCAAGTGTTGAGTGTGTAGCAGTGCGTACCATACGGACTCCTATTACACACACACTCACTCACTCACTCGGTCACTCCAGCCGACGTAGAGTTTGTGGGGGACACGCCCAGCAACTTGACACACTCACTTGTTCTTGGTGGTGTGCTACAGTCTTTCAAACACACACACACGCACACACTTTAGGTTATTCCTATCAATTACCAAAGTCCTGAGTGTGTGGCAGTCGTTCAAAAAAAAAAAAAAACATACACACACTCTATTAACAAAGTCCTGAGTGTGTGGTAATCGTAGAAAGTATACACGCACTCTTTCTTTCACTAGTAGATGTGTGTGGGGGGGAGGATACAATCTGATACACTCGCCACACAAACACACACATAGTCTAGGCACTGAAGGGGCAGGGGGAGTTATCGTTGGTTGTTATTGTTTCGGGGAGTCAGTTTGCCTTTTCAACGGCCCGTCTTTCCTCCTCCTCCTCTTTGTGTGTTATCTGTGGTCACCTGCAGAGAACACCAGTGAGGCTCAGACAACATCACAACTCCCTCACTCACACTGATAACACGCTGATAAAACGACCTACCTGCACACCACACATAATACACACACCTGCACGCACACGCACTCACGCAACTGCCAACGAGTAGCGGAGTCTATAGACCTTTATCAAAGTTAATTCAATAGGTTGATGATAGGAGTATAGGCCTAATCTGTAAGGAAAGTCTGCTATAAACAAACTAACGCTTGCACTCACCTAGGCTACTAAAAAATATCCTACTTATTGATTCTAATTATCTTATATTTTTCGGTCAAAAATTAAGTAGTATATAATTATTATAGTCTGTACATCAAGTTGAATCGAAACAACAAATAAAAGTAGCTTAGGTGCAACAAGAGAAGTTGGTGACACTCCCTCGGCTCGTGTATGTTAAAACCACTCATCAGTAAACAGGAAAAGTTTCTTAGCTATAGGGTTTGGGTCAGGAAATGTCACCATCTCTTCTTGTGTTTTTCCAGAGTAATTCACGCAGCAGTTCACTTAAAACGTTATGTACACATATATACTACACCGGAATAGGAGTGAACATGTCGTCAAAGTAATTAATACAGAATTTTGATTACAGAAATTACGGTATATATAAATGTACTGTGTAAGGGAGAATTATACAGCAGGCCCACTGAGTATAAGTCAAAATGCATAATTATACCCACATTAGTCTATCGAAAATTGTCAATATATTTCAGTATAGTAATTACCGTATTTTTCTAGATGCTCCACCCTACGTGCTTTTTAAGAACGGGTTTCTTTCTGTGAAGTCAGTAATACGCAGAGATCCTTTATAACGATTTAAATGGGAGAAAAACAGATTCCCAGATATTTGTTGTAAGAGAGTATGACGTCAGAGTTGTTTACGTTATAATTACTGTATATATAGTAAGCTTGACTCTCTTGGGTTAGATAGATATATATAGTTTTATAATTAGTAAGTTTGATTCTCTTGGTTAGATCTATATAGTATATATATATATTTTATTACTGGTGATACTGCTTCGCGATTATTTTAACATCTTGAAGACGAATACTTAAATATGTGTTGTAGTTAAGGTTCAAGTTCATTTAGAAGGGAAAATGAATACCAGGAAGCGTATTTTGAGGAGGTCTTTCTGACTGTTTTTATCAACGTAGTAAAAAGCACATTGTTAAGGAGGTAATGAATTCACTTTTGTTACATTGGAGCACCTTGATTCCTCCAAAGTATGCCAGGAAACAGGACCAAATGAACAAAAAAAAATAATGGTGTTTTGTAGCTTGGCATAGTTTGGAGGAATCAGTTGCTCCAGATTTACCAACACTGTACTTCACCATTAAAACAACATAACATAACACTCCAATTTGTATGTATGTATGTGTGTGTGTATGCATGTATATGTATGTGTGTGTTTATGAATGAGACTATGTGTATGATTAAAACAACATAACATAACACTCCAATATGTATGTATGTATGTATGTATGTGTGTGTGTATGTATATGTATATGTGTGTGTTTATGAATGAGACTATGTGTATGATTAAAACAACATAACATAACACTCCAATTCACCATACCTTCCTTAGTACAGTACATTGCATATAAAACAGATGAGAAGGGATACCAGGACAAAAGGAAACTGAAGACATGAGACCTTGTGATCGACGAAGCTGGTTTCATCACACTAAAGTTTTCTATTTCAGAGATAGTCTAATATTATGTATCTCTATATAGTCTAAAAACGAACTTATCATAGCCAAGAGTGGAGAGAGGTGGAATATTCATTATGACATTAATTTCATAAAAGATGATGTTGATGATGATTGTGGTGGTAGGTCCTAATGCCAAAAACTGACTCGGTGGAAGGAACGGGACCTCCAAACAACACTGTAACAGTTAAGGGGAGAGTATACTTTTGATAGATTGGAGCACCTTGAATCCTCCAAAGAATGCCAGGAAACAGACCCAGATGAAGAAAAATAATGGTATCTTGTTGCCTGGAATAGTTTAAAGGAATCATTATCTCCAAAAATGTCAGAACTATACCCTGAACACACCCACGTCAAAACAAAGCCCGAACACACACAGAGCAGCCTATGAATGTACAGGAAACGCACGTGAACCCACAGTAAGGACGGACACTGACGCACTGTGTTATGATGAAATTATGAGGGTGGGTTGAGTTATAAATAGGACAGCGTGCTTCTACTAATGCATGCTTGCTTCATCTACAATACTGGTGGTGGGTCTTGCTTGCTTCATTTAGCCTACTGGTAGAGTTGAGAATCCTGCTTCTTAATTAATGCTTACTTCATCATCTACTCGTGGGTTTCTCCTATATACTTGTGCTTCATCCACTTTTTGTTGCCTGCTTGATCTATAACTATCCCTCCCTCCCTCCTATAATTCTGTAAGGGTCGTTCTCCTACTGGTTTAGCCTATTTCTTCTGTTACAATGGCTTTCCTGGTCCTACCGGTACTCTTCCTCTCTATTATAACTACCGGTACTACTACTATACTACTTTATAGGTGTCTATTCTACTCGACCATCTCATACTGTCTTACCTTTACTAGCGTGGGTATACGACTCATTTCTCTCCTACTAGTTCACCGCATTGTATATATATATTTTTTCCAACTACTCTTCTAAGTTGTGTGTCTCGTATTACCTTCTTGCAGTAGCGGTACGTTTTGAAACAGAGTGTGTCGCGTCGTGTGTCCTCTTCGACAGCCTTGCCTCTACTGACCTACTGTTGGCTTTGGGTGCCATGGTAGGTTGGTTGTGATCTCAGTGGGATTAACCACATCCCAACAAGTCACCACCCGTTCTCTCTCTCTCTCTCTCTCTCTCTCTCTCTCTCTCTCTCTCTCTCCTGGGAGGGTGGGAGGGAGGAGTGTAGGAAGGGATGTTGACATTAATGGGGACGGGTTGGGAGGGGGCGGGGGATAAGAAGGATGAAAGGAAGGAGATTAGGGAAGGACAAAGAGAGGGTGGGATGCTAATGGCTGGATGGGAGGAGTAAAGGTGTGGAGGAATAAAATAATGAGAGGCACGAGGAATGTTGATAGGACGAAGGATAGGAGGGGAAGAAAGGAGGAACACATAAAAGAGGAAATGAAGGAAGGGGAAGGAGAAGCGAAGACAGGAAAAATGAGCAAAGGTGAGGGAGGAGTGGAGGAAATAGTAAGGGAATAAAGATACGAGGGAAATGGGATAAACATTAAACAAAGGAAAAAAGGAAATGGAAAGAGTTGAAGGGACCATGGAAGGGACTATTGCAAGGAGGAAGGAAAGACTTAGATATGGTAGCAGAGGGTAGGGGAAGGGATATATACATGCCTTGTTGATAATCTTCACTTTCCTCCACCTCACCTCCTCCTCCTCCTCCTCCTCCTCATTGCATGGTACATCATTTTACTGCACTGTCCTCACCAAAAGTTCTCTCTCTCCCTTCACCTGCCTCGTGTTTTCCTCTGAGATTCCTGATGACAACAAAAACTTATGAGAGAGAGAGAGAGAGAGAGAGAGAGAGAGAGAGAGAGAGAGAGTGAGAGAGAGAGAGAGAGAGAGAGAGAGAGAGAGAGAGAGAGAGAGAGAGAGAGAGAGAGAGAGAGAGAGAGAGAGAGAGAGAGAGAGAGAGAGAGAGAGAGAGAGAGAGAGAGAGAGAGAACGATTATTATTTTATGGCTGCACAATCACAGATGAGCAATAGGGAAAACCCCCTTATCACATCTTCCCCTTACTGTGGTGTGAGGTGGTGGTGAGTGGTGAGTGGTTGGTTAGTTAATATAGTGAGCTGCTGGACTCGAACCCTAAAGACAAAGGTTTGGTGATGGAGCCTGTTTAGAAGAGGGACTGAAATTTTAATCTGGTCATTTTTTTATATATTCTCACAAATTCAAGTTTCAGGCACAACATATAAGACTAAACACCGTCGTACTGTAATCTAAAGAGAGAGAGAGAGAGAGAGAGAGAGAGAGAGAGAGAGAGAGAGAGAGAGAGAGAGAGAGAGAGAGAGAGAGAGAGAGAGAGAGAGAGAGAGAGAGAGAGAGAGACTACAATATAAGAAGTTACAGAACCCCTCCCCTCTGGTATAGGCTACACTATCAACACACGACTCTCTCAGTGATACACTCCTCAAAAGTTGACCTCAGCCATCCCCACCTGTACTACCACTACTACTGTTACTACCTGCACTACTACTACTACTACCAATTAGTCTACTGTTACTACCTGCACTACCACTACTACCATTAGTCTACTGTTACTACCTGCACTACCACTACTACCATTAGTCTACTGTTACAACCTGCACTACTACCACTACTACCATTAGTCTACTGTTACTACCTGTACTACCACTACTAGCTACCATTAGTCTACTGTTACTACCTGCACTACCACTACTACTACCATTAGTCTACTGTTACTACCTGCACTACCACCGTCACTACCATTAGTCTACTGTTACTACCTGCACTACCACCGTCACTACCATTAGTCTACTGTTACTACCTGCACTACCACCGTCACTACTATTAGTCTACTGTTACTACCTGCACTACCACTACTACCACCACTACCATTAGTCTACTGTTACTACCTGCACAACCACCACTACCATTATAGTCTTGTTACCATCTGCATTCCCACTACTTCTCTACTGTTACCACCACCACCACCACCACCACTAGGCTACTGTTACCACCACCATCTGTACCATCACCACCATCATCACCATCATCATCACCACCACCATCACCACCACTACTCTAACCTCTCTTACACCACTTTACTACTGTTAACGCTTCCTCAGGCTCTCGTCGACACACACACACACACACACACACACACCTGCATCATCACTACTGTTACCACCCAACACTTTACTATTAAGATAATAATACTAATAATATAAATACTAATAATATTATTATTAATAATAATAAATGATACTGTTAATAATAATAATAAATAATATTATTAATAAAAATAATAAATAATATTATTAATAATAATAATAAATATTATTATTATTATTATTACTATTATTATTACTATTATTATTATTATTGTTACTGTGGTCTTATGTTTGTGTGTTTCAATTCTGCATTTCTTCCCAACCTGTGTGTGTGTGTGTGTATGTATGTATAATGTATATGTGTGTGTGTGTGTATTTTAACCTCAGAGTTCCAAAGTCCCCAGTCAAGATTGATTAGCCAGCCATGCAGGGGGCCCGGTACAGTAAAGTATATCTCGTTACGTCATTATAAGTAACTGTATCATCATTAACGTGTGGATCTTACTCAGCAGGTGGTGGTGGTGGTGGTGGTAGTGGGTGCTAAGTCCAAAGTTCAGATATATGTAGTTGAAGGTTAAACTAACATCGATCCATCGTAAACCATTGTAAACTACCATAACCATTGTAAACTAACATAAATTCAATAATATAGTACCATAGTAAACTAACCATTGTAAACTAACATCGATCCATCGTAAACTAACAATTGTAAACTACCATAACCATTGTAAACTAACATAGAATTCAATAACATCGATCCATCGTAAACTAACAATTGTAAACTACCATAACCATTGTAAACTAACATAGAATTCAATAACATAGAACCATCGTAAACTAACAATTGTAAACTACCATAACCATTGTCAACTAACATAGAATTCAATAACATAGAACCATCGAAAACTAACCATTGTAAACTACCATAAAATTCAATAACATAGAACCATCGTAAACTAACCATTGTAAACTACCATAAAATTCAATAACATAATACCATCGTAAACTAACCATAGTGTTGTGATATTTGGTGAAAACGTAAGGCGACAGGGATGGATGTATTGACCGAGTGATTGATATTAGGTGCCACAAACAGAGAGGTTACAAATATGGTGCCCGAGGAAGAAGGTGATTGAGAGGTGTGACAGACAGTGAGTACAAAGGGTATAAACAGATGAAAACTTAAAAAAAGGGAACAGTTCTAGAAGTAAAAGCTCCTTGTAATTTATTCTCCTTTTACGACAAGGATGGATAATAAGACAACTGGGTAAATAATTATGTGGTATAGCCTATTCCTCAGTCCGTCAATAATATGTCATAATATTGGGTCATATTCAAGAACATTCATGGTGCATACGATGGTGTGGTTTGTACCAATACGACAACTCCATTAGACAAACAATAGAGCCATCGTATCGGCACCACATCATCGTCAATACCAAGACCATAAAATTAATATTCCTGCATATAAACGGTCCATAGATTCACGCGTTTCATTTATTTATAGTCCCCCGCTAGGCTATACACCAATGACTAACACGAGGCAATAATACATCTTAACGATTTTATAACATAGAACACTCGTGACCACATGACTGACTATTAATATATAACCACTGATATAAAACAACTAAAACTATTAATATTTAAAAGAAAAGTAGCCTATACAAGGATGACTAAGATATGTGTTCATTATCATAAACAAAACAAAAACACTCTTGTGAATTCTGGATTCTCTATCCACGATTTCCCAGGAATGTGATACGGTGAATTGGACCCTTTTATTAATCATCAACACCACTCACAGATAAGATCCAACTCCATACCAACTCCATGTGTGTCTGTCTGTTTAAATTAAGGTGTCTTTGATATCGGCGGCGAATTGGGGACAACTGATTCCTCCAAACTGTACCACAAAACATATGTACCCACTGTGAGACATATATATAGTAGGCCCTATAGCCTACACCTTAAAACAAACACGAGGTTTTGACGGGAGGTTTTGGACATTAAAGTAGATATGTGAGTAATAATAATAATAATTCCAAATCCATCGTTATCATGTGTTGAATGAATGGGCTCTATAATAGTATCAAGATCATTATCACTACTATATATTATTATCATTGTAATGGTCCTCAGCAGTATCAATCTCTTATCAACCATAATTGTCACTATTATCATCACGCTGATATATTTCATCAATGACACTCACTATCAATTTCACACACAGAACGTATTCATACACACGACTTGACTGACGAGAGAGAGAGAGAGAGAGAGAGAGAGAGAGAGAGAGAGAGAGAGAGAGAGAGAGAGAGAGAGAGAGAGAGAGGAGGATTTTATGAGATTGGGGGCATTTGAATTAGATATGTGAGAAATATAATAATAATAATAATATTAATTCTATAAAATAGCCCTGACTCACATCCAAAGCCAACCGACATGGTTTGACTTGACTTGACCTGACTTTGTGGGTGGGGACTTCAACCACATTCTACCTGACCTCATTACAGGGGATCATACGAATGGGACTCTTATAGCCTTCCAATCCCCAATAGTTTCCCAATGGCTTTATAAATCCGAGAAATAATCCTGGTTAATCACACACACGCGCACGATAAACAAATACAAGGGATTCACTGAGGTACAAAATTTTAATGTAGTATTTCCTGATGAATTTGTCTGTTTCGTCACACTGCATGAAGGAAAAAAATATATTAGCCTTCGATTTACTGAAAGGTTCCCGACCCCTTAAACTCGTGACTGTTTTTGGTGTGTGTGTGTGTGTGTGTGTGTGTGTGTGTGTGTGTGTGTGTGTTCTACATGCGAGACTCACATTCGTCAAGGAAAGTCCCATGCAGGATCGAGATGAAACATTGATTTTCGTGTAGCCTATAAATAACTCATGGATTTTGCCCCCACGTTTATTGCCTTCCTTAGTTAGCTGACATACACTCACACTCATTCAGGCGTGACACTAAGAATTCCAATATCTGCCCAACACTGACTCACATAAACAGAACACACATACACACAAATATACAGCCTATTCCAAACGACTTTCATAAACAATAGCTCTTGAAAGTATTGGTGTCATTAGGTAGGTAGGTGTGTGTGTGTGTGTGTGTGTGTGTGTGTGTGTGTGTGTGTGTGTGTGTGTGTGTGTGTTCTGTTTATGTGAGTCAGTGTTTGGCAGTAGCCTAGCCTAACTGAGTGTCTGTCCGAGACCACCGAGATAGGCAACTCCAAAATCAAGTAATTAATTTAAGTACATAAAAGTGGATGTAGTCTAAGTTAATTGTTAATAAAGTGTTTGTCTGTGTTTACATATCTATATATAATTTTTATTTTATGACCTATGAAAGGAGAGTGAGCATTGATTGAAAATGAGAAATTGTTTTCCAGTCATGAGAAAATTTATTGCATTGTCCTATAGGATATTGTTTATAATTTAGGTGATAGCCAAAATCATTGTATGTACATTTAAATAATGTAAATTCATCTCTGACTCAGAGAACGTAAAAAGCACTATAGGGTTCCACATTCATGAAGTATACATAATAACGTGAAAGAAAGTGACGGAAGGAGAAGAAACGAGCGCGTGGGTATAGCCTACTAGATTTGCTGACGTCACGGGCCTTCCATCCATCAGGCCTTGAGTATCTCAGTGGTCTTGGTCGGTCGCACCTTGCCCTACCCTCCTTCCTACCATATTCCTTTGCTCCCCCTCCCCCCCCAACCAATTCCCCACCGACACTGTCAAACCCATGGAGGTATAGTATAGCTCCATGGTCAGACCTCACATCTTCCTTGCCCTCCCACCGCCATTTAAGGTGGTAGGTAATACGCCTTTGATATATTGGGGAGCCGTGATTCCTACATTGTACGCCAGGAAACCGGACCACATGAACAAAAATAATGGTGATATGTTAGCCTACCTGGAATAGACCTACAAGTTTGGATAAATCAGTTGTTCTAGATACATTTAATATATACAAACAGTGTGCTATCCCCTTAAGCCTTCAGGTCTAACGTACTCTACATTAAGAAAATAATTACCTAGTACAGACTTATCAAGGATAGTAAGATAATTGTACTGGAATCCCCCCGTGCTGAAGGGATTAATTAATGAAAGCTGGGCTAGTCACCTCATCCTGCCTCCCTTCACTCATAGGCCTACACTCTTTCCTGGCCTATGTACAGTACTCTCTCAACATGGTGGTGTTCTGTACATACTTTAGTACTTCACTTTCACATCAAGGCAAATCAAATATATACAGTATAATCCAGGAACCAAACAGACTAGGAGCAAGACCAACAATATGTGATGCAAGGAACAAGAAATTTTCCTCAACAAATAACCTAAATTTCCTAAAGCTTCGATATAATATAGGCAATACAATACATTAAACTGGACACATGTTCTTCATATATATATATATCCTATTGGCTGTTCATATGCTGATATGTGTTGTTTGAAAAAATATATATATATCTACACCAACATCTACATTATCACCAACATTTCTGCTTTCTAACTTCCACCATTATTGTCTCCCATCACCACTAATCGATACTCATTTTCCTCCCCATTACTTTCCTCATCTCTCCTCCCCCTCTCCCCCCTCTCCTCAATTATCAGTAATCACCCACCTTCCTCCTCCTGATTTTCCATTTCCACGTCCCCACTCCCCTGAAATCCTGCCCCCCATCCCTCCCCCATACAATCCTCACCCTTTCAATCACCCCATTTCCTCTTACCAAACCGCCTCACTCTCCCAATTCCACCCACTCACCCCAGTCATCGCAATACCCTTAGACAATATCAATCCAAAATATTAAGTCATTCAAAACTAACACAGCGGACGACTTCTATCCTTTTCTCTAACACAAAACGATAATTTTATGGGAAACAAACACTCCTTGCGTCCAGAACAATGACAACAACAACAACAACAGCAGCGGTTTGATTCTCGTATACACCCAAACATGGACTAACCTACGATGATTAAGTTGTCAAAAGAAAAAATATATAATCTCCGTTGCACTTTATCAACTAATTAGAAGGGGTACATTTCGATTTATAATATAGGCTAAATCAAGGTCAAGGGAATACATACAAAATACGACACATCAAATATCACAGTCTCAGAGCAGGTCGCGTCGAGGTTGGAGAGGTGAGTGTGTGGGATCTCAGGTGAGTCACACATACACAGGTGGCGTGACTACAAGGGTGTGTGTGGTGAAGGTACTATACTGACTGTACTGCACAACACGGAGTCTCAAACGGGAGGAGGGGAGGGGAGTAAGAGAGAAGTACAGTACAGTGACATGGTATAGTATGGAGGAGTTGCTTAGCTTAGCCGAGGTGCGTGGGGAGGGGTTGCGTGTTAAAGAGGTGGTGGTGGGGTGGGGTGGGGTGGGGGGGAAGAGGTCTGAGTGTGGGAGAGGTCAGTATCTGTGTGTTTGTGTTGTCAGCATGTGTGTAAAGAGATAAGAAGGGTGCCTGTCCAATGAAACCAACATCTTTATCAGTAATGAATATGATGTGCTTTTAGTTATGCAAACACTTTCTAATTCCCAGAGATTTTAAGTCCACTATAAAGGCCTCTTCTAAGAAAGGCAAGAGTTCCAGCCCAGGTAGCTAGATATATTTTTAAACGGGTTGCGGTCACTTATTATTGTGCAATGCTTTAGAGAGAGAGAGAGAGAGAAGGGGGGAGAGGGGGACAACATCACATAGAAAAGAAAAAAGGGGGAAATGATTAGTAGAAAAATAAGTGGGGGTACACAGTGAGAAATGGGGAGGGGGGAGGGAGCAAGGGGAGGTGTAATGGGATAGTTTTAGGGAGGGGAGACGAGCATATTGTGTGCTGTGCAAGGGAGGAGGAGGAAGGAAGAGGGGATAGGAAGGGCGTGGCGAAGGGGTTGGAAGGAAGGGGGAAAGGAATACCAGGCAACATTAATATCAGAGAAGAGAGGGGGAGCGAAGGAAAAGAGGAGGGTGAATCAGATAAAGAAATGGTACCATACAGAGTTTGGGAGGGTGGGACATGCAGGGAGTAGGAAGGAGGGAACCATGGGGATGGAACAGTGTAGGGAGTTAGTAAGAAGGATGGAACAGTTTAGGGAGTAGAAAAGATGGAACAGTGTAAGACATGAATGAGGAAGGAATAGAAAAGAGTGGATATATTATAGTGTTATGAATGTGGGATTAATGGGAGAATGAATGAATCGGAAATTAGGTAGCCTAGTGCGTTAGGAGAGTACGACAGTGAGAGAGGAATGAAACGTAGCATATATAATTATTTAGCCTATATAGATAATAATATCCAAGTTTGGGAAGAACATGCATTGGGTGGGGATGGAAGATAGGACACGTGAATATAAGAATAAGGAAGCTACACAGGACATTAGAACTGCTTGGGAGATTTATTGGGATGGGAGGACAAGACAAGTGAGTAGGCTACAGGAATGAGGAGATAAGGACACTAAAAACGAGCCTAATTGGGAGAATAATTGGGATGGGAGACAAAAAGCCAAGTGAATATATAAAGGACTGAGGAGGCAAGTATATCAAAACTGCTTGGGATTATTAATAGGATGGAAGGAAAACAAACAAGCCAGCCACCAACAAAAAAACAAATAACATAACGAACAAACCATAAAAAAAAAAAAAAAAAAAAACGATCTGCTATAGCCTAATAAATAATCTTTCATTCTATACTTTACATCTTTCAATCAACACTGGAACGAAGGTGGGTTTTTTTTCCAGTGTAATACAAAAAAAAATGGTGTTTAATCATTTGCACACATTATAATTATATCCAATACGTTAGTTACTGTTTACTGATTCGATCGAGTGGAGAGGGAAATTATTCTTTTACACCTCGACAGTACTTCCCTCAATCTTGGAACATAATAAAAACATAAACAAACAAAAATAATGCGAATGTCTTCATCAGTGGTTGAAGAAAGAAAGGAGGGGTTTTGGGGGATGGCGGCGGTGCATTCCCTTGAGAGATAAACCAGGCAGGGAGGAAATGAGAGAGTACATACAAGAGGATAAAAACTTATGAAAAAAAAACTGACTGAAGAGGAAGGAATGGCCCAGAAGAACGAAGGGTGTGTGTGAGATGTGGGGAGGAGTTGATGTACGGTATGTAATGTATAGAGTAGTAGACTAGGGGAAAGATGCATGGTGCGTATAAAACAAATGCGCAGGCCACACAAATTTTGCCATAATAATATATAGCAAACAAAGAGATGAATAGAGATATTTTAGAGAATATAGAGGTACACATCTTGTAGTCTAAACGAGGAGGTGGTTTGGCCTTGATGCAAATTCTGTGTATCACTTAGAATAGCCTATAGGAAAACCACAAAATCCATATGAGAGAGAGAGAGAGAGAGAGAGAGAGAGAGAGAGAGAGAGAGAGAGAGAGAGAGAGGTTACATCTGGCCGGAAGAGTTCTCAGCGGGAGAGGACAAACATAAGAACAGTGGGTACGAAGAAGGGGAGAAGTGGTTGGGTAGGATGGTGTGGGACAGAAAAGTGGGTAGGAATGGAGTGAAGGTTGGGTAGGGTGTAGGATAGAGAAGTGGTTGGGTAGGGTGTAGGATAGAGAAGTGGGTAGGATATTGTGGGACCGAAAAGTGGGTAGGATATTGTGGGACAGAGAAGTGGGTAGGATATTGTGGGACAGAGAAGTGGGTAGGATATTGTGGGACAGAGAAGTGGGTAGATGGATAATGTGGGGCATAGAAGGGGTAGGATATTGTGGGACAGAGAAGTGGTTAGGATGTGTACGAATGAGAGGGACCACGGCGAAAGATTTAGTGGAAATGAGAGAGAGAGGGGGGGGGGAGAGGTGAATGGAAGTACGATATAGCTGATTATGATAAAAAGGGTCATATTCAAGAAGATTGGTGGTGTATACGATGACTCCTGAGAGCTTAGACAAACAACAGAGCCATCGTAAAAAAAAAAAAAAAAAAAAACACACACACACACGGATATTCTTGCATAGTACGACCCAAAGTTATGATGATAGACGAGAAGTGGGTATGATAAATAAATAAATAAATGCTACCGTACCATTGCTACTGGTAAAAGACAAAGACAATATGGAAAGGAGGAGGAGAGAAATAAATCATCAAGTGGGTATCAAAGATTGGTGTGATAAAGATGGGTGTAAATCTGAGACGAGTTGGGTACGATTAGCAAGATATGAATATAGACAAAAAAAAAAAAGAAATGTAAGAAGATAGGAAGAAGGAAGTGGTTAGGCTAGTGAGTTAGGTAGGCTAGTAGGCGAAGAAACATGAGAGAGGAGGGATTGAAAGAGAGAGAAGGTGAACAAAGGAAGCAACATAATGATGGTGGGATAGATAATGATGAGTGGGGAAGGATAGAACAGAGTAATGTAAAAAAAAAAAAAATACGAATGCAGGAGGAGGCAATGTCTGAGAAAAGGAGGAGGAACTGATAAAAGAAGGTGGTGGAGTAGGTAGGGAAAATGAGGAGATTGGAGGAAGAGAAAGAAGAAAAGAATGTGGAGAAATAGACCAGGAAGTTTTCAGTTGAGCTCCTCAAAGACACTTCCCACACCTGCTTCCCCCTCTCTCTTTCTTTCTCTCTCTCTCTCTCTCTCTCTCTCTCTCTCTCTCTCTCTCTCTTGGGGTGAACGCGAAATTGAAATGGATGGGTCTAGGGAGTTGTATAAATAATATTCTTCATCTCCTGCTCACTACAGATTGCCATTTCCCCCAGACAGTGCCAAAAACATACCAAACCATCTCTTAATTAAACAAAGGCAACCAACCAACCTGTTCCTAGTGACGTTTGGATGAATAGCCTAAAATAATACATGCAGCTCAGGGTTGGTAAATCTGGAGTAACTGATTCCTGTAAATTATTCCAAGCAATTTATTTGTTAAGCTGGTCCTGTTTCCACCATTAACTGACACAATAATAACCTTAACAAACCGTCCCTAATCCCCCTTAAAAACACACAAGTCTGCTGTGGTGAGGTCAGAAAGGAAAGGAAATGTGGTTGGTTACTGATTAGGCTAGCGTAAAGAAACGTGGGGAGGAGAAAGGTTGTCCAGTTCAGTTCCACACACCAGTTAGGCTAGGCAAGGCAATATAGGCTAGGCTACCAGTCCTGTTGGTCTCCGAGATTTGGAGGGGGTGGTGGTGTGTGGAGACAATGGCAACAATTCACCCAAAATATCTCACATTATGAAGGACCTACAATTCACCTAATCAGTAGTACAGCTGTCATTACTCCAGTGACATTTTAGCGTTGTCACAATCTTTCGTTTCCGTGAAGTATCGGTACGGTAGTTTGATTTTTTGAGGTTAAGAAAATTCAACTCTGTTCACAGGCTACTTTATAGGCTATGTTACGAATAGGCTAGACTATATTCCTACATTTCCCTCAATTATGATGATACCAAGCAATTCAAATCCAAAAATTCGTGATTTATATATTGGAAAGGAAGATTGGATAGGCGAGGTACGGTACCAAACTATAGCCCAAACCAAACACGTATAATATCTACCATTGTTTTTATCCATGCACACTCCAAGACCCAAGCAAGATCCTAATAACCTGGGGTATATAATTTGTCCTTCCTTGCCTAAACAAGCAACAAGGAAGCTTTCACGAATATAAACTATATATGAACACAAGTACTTTCTATTCAATATTACTCTCAAGGACTGATCAGGCTACTCTACTACAAAGGCACCGGTAACTAATAATATGATAGCAACCACCTGTTATCATTCCCATCACAATACAGTACAAATGTGAATGTTGTTGTTGGTGGTGTTATTATTATTTTTATTTTCTTGACCGGGTATTATTAAGACAAACCATTATCATTTACAGACATCGGGCCAGACACGCTAACTTTACTGGCCCTGGCACTCTCTTTCTCCCCCCTTCCTTACCTTGGCACCCAAACATCCTCCCTCCCAGTCACCTTCTGGCATCCGTCCTCCCTCACACAAACACACACACACACACGCACTCTCTCTCTCTCTCTCTCTCTCTCTCTCTTCCCGTTAGGCTACCCTTGCAAACATACTCCTCACCTGTCACTTCCTCCACCTCTTCACTCACAACATACCGTACACGAGTAGGCTACAAACACACACTCCTTGTCACTCCCACTACACCACTACATGTTACAAGGGGCTCTGCATAGAAATACTCTCGATGAAATTGGAGGCTATTCCGATTAGTCCCCAAAACAATGAATATCATACACGACCTTACAAGTAGCCTACTCTATATAAAATTAAAGATTTTGTTTTTCTCCAATTCACTGAACGTATAGGCTATTAGGAATCCTGTGATGTAAATTCTGTGGAGCTTGTTTCGTGGCATAGTCAGGAGGAATCAGAAGCCAACAAGCCTCATACACGATCACGGTTCTAACAGAAAGAAGCCAGTGACAAGGTCTAAGGGAGAATAGGAATAAAATCTAACAAATAACTAGGGTTAAAGAAAAGGATAGAGGAAGGACACAGGAAGGTACTAGGATGAGGGGAACGAGGAGGGAAGTACCATACTAGGGTGAAGAGGACGAGGAGACACAGTAGCTACTAGGGTGAGTCAGTGCCAGGAAGTAACTAAGGTACAGTATATACGTAGGGTATATTCATTAACTATAGGTATACGTTACGTTGCTATGCAGTTTAATTAATCTTCTATGGTATGCCTAACTTGGCCCTAGCTGTTTC
Organism: Petrolisthes manimaculis; assembly: GCA_034508575.1. Lineage (NCBI taxonomy): Eukaryota > Metazoa > Arthropoda > Malacostraca > Decapoda > Porcellanidae > Petrolisthes > Petrolisthes manimaculis. The sequence continues at coordinate 33,829 of JAWZYT010006103.1, forward strand.
TCTACATAGAATAGCCTAGGTAGTTAAGTGCCAAAGATCACACACAGACACACACACACAACCTTAGGGCGTGAATGAGTTACGGGTGGGAAGCAGACAAGGTGTAGCCTATTGTAGGTGTTAGGGGAGGCACTGAAGGAAAAAAATTGGCTATAGAGAAATGAAAGAGCTGAGCAAAGGAGGGTGATGATGGATGGTACCGTACTGGGATAAAGAAATGGAATTGCATGACAATTTGGCTACTAAAAATTAAGGTGGTGGTGGTGGTAGTGGTAAAGGAGAAGAGTTTGTAATAGAGGGGAGATCAAGGGAAGGGCGTTGATAGGCTTGAAGGCCGGCCCTACAGTGTTTGAAATGAACCGAGGCAGAGAGTAAATGAAAGAAGTTGAAGTAAAATGTGACAGGCGAGGGATGGGAGGAAATAGGAAGAGAGATGGGTGAAGTAAGTTGAAGGGAAAGAAAACAGCTGTGGAGGGGAAAGAGGACTGAGGGAGGGAAAATGGACAGCTGTAAATAGGTGATGGAGAGGGGTAAGTGAAGGGGTCGTGGGGATGGGGTCAGCTGCAAGCAAGTATAAGAACTGGTGGGGAGGAGGCACTAGGATAAAGAAGGGAAGGAACTCTTATCAGGCTAAGGTTAGGAAGGTCGAAGGGATGTGGAAATAAAGTGACGGAGAAAGGTGGCACACTTAAGGGGAGGGTATTGTATTGACATTTTTGGAGATAATGATTCCTCCAAACTATTCCCATCAACAGGACACCAATGTTTTTTGTTAATCTGGTCCTCTTTCCTGGCATAATTTGGAGGAATCAAGGCACTCCAATGTAACAAAAGTATACTCTACCCTTAATGTAGGGTGAGGGTAAGGAAGGGTTAAGACAAATGACACTTAAGGGAGGCAGACACTAGCTTAGGTGAGAAAAGGAGGGACGAATGTGATGGAACCAAATTCGAAGGACAAACTTGGGTAAGTGTGAAGGAAATAGGAGACACTGGGGTTACAGAAAAGGATAGAGGAAGGAAAAAGGAAGGTACTAGAATGAGGGGAACGAGGAGGAAAGTACGATACTAGGGTGAAGAGGACGAGGAGGCACAGTAGCTACTAGGGTGAGTCAGTGCCAGGGTGATTTCACTAAATGTCCCAGCAGGCCACCACCACCACTATCCTCCCACTCTTCATGAATCAATACTCAGACTCCTCCCCTTCCACGCCTGCACATACACACACGCACACACATTGTATACGAACGTTGATATTTATTTCAATCGTGAAAACAGTTTACGTTAGTATATTCTTGTCCATAATAATGTATGTTTTTCAGCACATGGGGTATTTCTACATTGTGTTTAATGTACATAATTTACATATATATATATATATTCAAGAAGCCTAACGTACATTTTGCTACCATCGTGTAATTAGGCTATGTATCAGTCTACCTACCTCTCACTAACATGTAATTTACAACGTTACATCTATTGTATAATTGAGATTTTTTGCACTCAACTCAACTAGGCTAAGTAAAAAAAAATTATCGCTGTCTGTACAATAGCTTATTCACACATACACAGGAATTTGGCACGAGAAAGAGGCAGAGTGAATGCATGTATGTGTAAGCATGTCGCGCGTAGGTGTTGTGCTTGTAACGCCATGCACTGTGCCTACCAACTTCTCCAATATTTACGTCTGTGTTGGTGAACGTTTGCTTGAATGTCTTGTGTACAATACAACATACGGTATAGACCTATTTATATAAGCAACATCCTCGCTGGTACACAGTTAAGCTCTTACCACAATTCGTGAAATAAATCCCCCGTTCACGTTATCCATTTAGAAAAAAGTTCACCAAGTCACATTACCCTCGCACGTATAAGGAGTGTCATGGATATCATATCTTCAAATCAAGTGTGTGGGTGTTTATGTACGTGACCTAACTACATGGTAAGCTTGCTTGGCTTTGTATGCTGGCCAGGTGTTGATAGGTTTACTCTTAGGCTAGCCTATATGGTCCACTTTCAGTACTGTTTGTGTGTGATTTTTTTTATTTTATTGATGGATATTAGGCGCCGCAACATCGAGGTCCTATTGCGTCAGAAAAAGGTAATAAAGAGGGTGTGACAGCAATCAGGAAGGAAATAAACAGAAAGAGGGACAGTTGAAGAACTGAAAGATGGTAACCATTTAGTCTTGTCTCTCACTATAAGCGACCTTCCTAGCATGGGAAGCCCTCTCTCCAGAAATCAGGGTAGAGCAGGGGCCGGAGCCCCATCTAGTCTATAGCTCGCCAGGTATCAGAGACTCACAAGACCCCCACCACGTCAAGGCAGTTCCCATTAGGGAGTGTTTGTGTGTGAGACAAACTGAATTCTTGTGTGAATGGGAATAGACTACCAGCAGAAGTAGCATGAATGAATGTGTAAAAGATGACAGCCAGCAACTGTGCCTGGGTGAAAGCATGGACCTTGGAGAGAGAGAGAGAGAGAGAGAGAGAGAGAGAGAGAGAGAGAGAGAGAGAGAGAGAGAGAGAGAGAGAGAGAGAGAGAGAGAGAGAGAGAGAGAGAGAGAGAGAGAGAGAGAGAGAGAGAGAGAGAATTAATTCCATGCCTTTATGAATTATTATGGGTAATGGAGTTTACATAATAGACTTGTACAAATTTACATATGCTGAGCTTCATCAGACTTGGAATGGTCTAATATTTCTTTCTGTATGCACGATGTAGGCCTAGGCTATGTCACTGGCGAGGTTGTGTTGGCCAGCAAGTGTACAGTAAGCCAAGTACGGTAGGCTACGTGTGTGTATGACCAATGGATACCTTGCGCTCGTGGATAGGTTTTGGCGTCGGATATTACATGTGTAGCCTGTGTGAGTGGGTGTCTGTTTTGAGAGAGAGAGAGAGAGAGAGAGAGAGAGAGAGAGAGAGAGAGAGAGAGAGAGAGAGAGAGAGAGAGTGTGTGTGTGTGTGTGTGTAGAATCTGATATTGGAGGGAGTGTGTCAGGGCATACAAGAGGCAGTGCACCTGCCCACTGTTATGCCACTCAAGGTAGACCACATTCCTCCTAGTATATGCTGGCTCCTTCCCTCCCTCCACCCGTCTCTCTCTCTCTCTCTCTCTCAAGGCACTGGTCTAGTTGATAATTATATAAACGTATATTCCCTAAACACCTGAAACACCATATTTTTCAATATTTATCACTACATCGTACAACCCATTAGGTAACCAACATTCCTGTAACCACAGCTAACTCACCCAACATCCACATATAAACCTAGATACACACATACACACGTTTCCCTTCTCAAACTTCCTTTTTTATCGTCACCCTTTCCTCCCACACCATCATTAGCAGTCTCCCAGCTCGCTACCAGTTCCCCTAACCCCCAAAATATAGTACCCGACCCTTGCATCTCCCCCTACTACCCAAACTTGTCCCCCTCTACGAACTGCAAACACCTGGATACAATAAATTACCAAGACTTAGAATTAGCAACACTGATCCGTGGGAAGAGTGAAGGGGAATGGCACGTGACTGTGTGACGTCATCCCCCACTGTCAAATGTTCCTCCATGAACACTATTCTACGCATCGCAACACTAAAATATTGTCATAAGATCTTTGTTACTTCCTTTCTTGCCAGACACGATAGTTCCCAGTATAATGGCCACGAACAAGACTGCGTTTTTTGCTTTATTCCACCCTGTCACATGTCACTATCACCAATCGTCCCTTCCCAAACCAGCCAGTCACTGGTACGAACAAGTTACTCAGCATGTAGCTGCAGTACATGTCAGTATGAAACATGAGTAATGTTACAGTGTTAGTCAAGTCAGTAAGTCAAGGTCCCGTACCAGTATATGAGTAATATGCTTGGTTATACAGTGCTCATGTTAGGCTAATGTTGCCATAACCTAATGTATGAATCACGGACCATGGAAGAATGAATGCATTATAACCCTTTAACGAGTGGTGGAATCAGACATTATATACGTCGTGTATTTTACCGAAATAAATCGTGTTTAGTCGTAAAAAATTACGAGTCTGTAATAGTGTTTAGTTGTAAAGAAACGCTGTGTGAGTTTATTGTGCTCGAACCCTAATAACTGACCGACCATAGGGGCTATTTTGTGGATCATAAGGATGTTAATATGACCCATATGTCACTCAACCACTAGCAGAGAGGATAATGTATGCTACAAAGGCATCGTACACTTGAATAGAGGTGATGTGCCAGTCAAGAGAGATGTGCATGAATGATAGTAATGATAATGGTGTCTTCCATATTATATCCTACAGTATCTTGCACAAGACAGTTACAAGATGTAGGTCAGTGGTACGACTCATGAAGAGGTCCAATATATTCTTCAGTTCAGATGAATCTTCAGACAATTCGAAGATGATAACTGTTTGGTTGAGGTAAAATACTGAACGGTAGCCTAAATGACAAGAGTCAGTCAATCAAAGACTGTGTGTGTGTGTGCTAATACTAACAAGTGACAGGTAAAACTATAACTCTCGGCCAAAAACACTGTTAATCAAGGCAACATGATAAGCTTCGATAATATTAAAGTACGGTAAATATATATCTGAATTAGAGTAGCCTACCTTAACTAAAATCTTTGATAATTTTGATGAGTGAACTGTGTATCTTGGTGACTGGGCTACTTAATAACCAAACCATCGAAAAAGACAGTCGAATTGGGTACATGTTTAGCAAAGAAAGAATTAAACACTTGATTTGCACAACTTTAAAAAGTAGGCTAATGGTGAAACTTCCTCTTTGTATACCGTATTCATTACATAAGGTATAGTTCATAAGAAATGTCCTTGGAAATAGGCCTATAAGATCATGCATTGTTATTTACTTTATTTAACCTGGTAAATATTCCATTATGCATGAAGTCTATAGTTGAAACTTGTAATTACCGGTATTATTATTAAAATCCTGGGCAATATGAAGACGAATAGTGAGTAATTGCTATAGTGAAGGAGAGTAAACATGAATAAATAATAAAACAGTACCGGTACGTGTTGTATGGTAAGTTAAAGTGACAGGCCTGGCAATGAATGTGTGTTGAGTAGGATAATAGCCTACGCCTGCCACACAAACCAAACAGTGACTGACACACATTCACCTAAGAAAATTTATTCATATCAGAAGAAAATACAAACACCAACACATACGAACTTAAGAGAGTTTGAGGTGAGCAGATTAGAAATAGAAAAAGAGTTGGAAGCTGTGGAGAAAACTAAACCAACAGGACCATATGAAATTTCATATTAGTTATTAAATTAATGTGGTACGTGCATAGCAGCCAACGGTATAATATAGAGGCCTGTTCCCCAAAGAACAATTAAATATGAAAACTGCTGTAAAAAGTTACAAGAAGACTTGGACAAAATAGTAGACTGGAGTAGTAAATGGCAGATGGAATTTAATGCAGATAAGTGTCATGTTATTAAGTTTGGTAGAAGTGAGAGAAGACCAAATTGGCAGTACAGCTTGGAAATAAAATATTAAATGAAGCAGAGAGAAAAAAATATCTAGGGGTATTCATTAATATGAAATTGACACCAGATGATCGTATAAATGAAAAATTGAGAAACATGTAAATGCTGCTGTAGTATGGACCCACATTTAAAGAAATATATCACCAAATTAGAAAAAGGACAAAGAGCAGGAACAACATGGGTACCAAGTCAAAGAGAACAAACTATGAAGAAACTAAGGTTATATATACCTAAACTGGAATAAAGACGAAAGAGAGGAGATATGATTATGGTTTACAAATGTGTCACAGAAAAGAAAAGATAGATATTGAGAACTTGAGTCAACAAGGAATACCTACAATGAAAGGTCACAGTAAGAAATTGAATAAAAGGAGAGGAGACCAAGATGTAAAGAAATATAGTTTTCCAAATAAGAGCCTAATAGATCAATGGAATAAGTTACCAGAAGTGGTGTGTGCCCAAAACATACATGACACAATAGAAAAGTATGATAATTGGATTTTAAATATACAAATAGGTACAGTATTAAGGATGGAGAAATGGTGAAAGAGGATTGAGCGAGTTGGAGAAATAGTGAAGGAGAAATAATGGGGAATAGGATGCAGAAATAGTGAAGGAGGAATGAGTGAGTGGGAGAAATAATGGGGAATAAGATGGAAGAAATTGTAAGTATGGGAAAATAAGATTACAATAACCAAACACTACAGGATAGAGAAGACAATAAATAACCACTAGGCCTATGTGTAGCTGGAAAAATGATGATGATGATGGTTGGTTGAAAATTGGAATATCAAGTAACAATAATAATAATAATAATAATACGGGGTGGTATAGTATTGTTCATTCATCATGGATACTATACCTTTAATTTTAGCGTTTAACTATTATGGGAGGAATCTGTTATTGTAAATTGATGGCCTAGTTAACGTTAGTGATTCCTCCAAATTATGCCACAACCCTTGAGTCGTCTGTTTCCTGGCATAGTTTGGAGAAATCAGTAGCCTTCCAATTTACCAACGAGAAATTCATCCCTTAATTAAAATATTAGAGTTATAAATTAATCAAACTTGGGTCTCGGTGGTCACTTTACACACATCAATAATATTCCTCTTTTCCTTCATTGGTTTGAGCACGAGGTGTAATAATTTCAATGTCCTCCTGCTTTGGAATGAATGCGTCTATAATAACATACATACATACAAGTTGAGGGGTTTGTCAGTCTACCCCAGAATTCGTCACCATCTTAATTGAGGAGAAACTATTACAAAAATGCGTTTCTCTTTACACCCAACACGTACAGCACAAATAACAACAATATAATATTTAACTTGACTGACCTATCACCATCAACAAGAGCTCCGGGTGCACTGACATTTCCCGTAGAGAGAGAAAAAACCACGCCTACACCCCCCAGATTTACAGACACACACCCTCACCCCACCACAGCAATGCTCACACTGACTGCAGTGTTGCCAACCTGAGGACTCTTGAATTCTCTGAATTATCAGGAAAAAATCACCAGAATTCCCTATTTTATATATTGCATTATATTTCATAAAAAAAATATTAAAATAAATGTGAAATTACACTGTAAAGTATATATTAGGTTACATACAATGCATCACAACACAGTTATTTAATGGAAATCAAATATTTAATGCTATACTTAATAATTATATTACCTCTTATGGACCCGTGAGCCGTGGGAAGAAAAAAAAATCAAAATGGTTATTAGAGAAGGATGAACATTTTGAAAAATAAACAGAATCACTTTCATCACGCTCATACATAGCTAGAGTCATTTTCTTAACTATTATGCCAGGAACTAAACTAGCTATAGTGGTGCAATGGAAACTACATTCCTTTTCATGACAACTGTGGGATGAATGAAGCTGATGTTTTTAAATATGGAGCTTTTAAATGAAAATTTCATACATATCTGATATACACTCTCAATCAAGAAACCTAAAAAACATTTCTGAAAAGCTTCTAGCTCAGGCTTTGATAATCCATAGGTTTTATTTTCAACTTTTGCAGCAACTTTGGTACCCAATTAAATTCTATGAAGAGGAACAATGTTGGATTGATAATAAATTGTACTGTACATTTTCAACAGTAGTTTTCCTTACATAGTCACAACTGTTGTGAAAAGGATATAGCATGAAAGGAAAACTGTATGATCTATATAGTCACTTGAGGCTGCTGTCTCCTGCCCCCTGTCTGACACGTAGGAAGAGTGGCAAACAAATCCAAGTTGACCAAAAGGCACAAAGTCAACAAGATTGACAGCGGATTGCCCCAAATTCCCCATATTGAGACATTTACCCCATTTGGACTATGAATTCTCTAATCTGGGGAAAATTTCCCAAGTTTGGCAACAGTGCTGACTGGCCAGTCTGGGGCAACTCATTGCTAATATTGCCAACTATAACATTTCTCTAAAGGTGCTAAGTTGCTAAAAAAAAAAAGGAGCTAGATTATAGGTAAAGCTCTTAAATTATTCCACTACATTGGTTTTAAAGATTCGCGAAATGCTCTTATAATTTTGACATTTACTTGTGCTAGATAATGTGCAAAATTACGCTAGATCTAACAAAAATCTGCTAGATTGGCAATACTGGGCACTCTGGAGTTATAAAAATCCTTCATGGGAGCCACTCACTACCAATGTTGCCAATCAACAATTCTCTAAAGGCGCTAAACTGGTCGAAATAAAGCGCTGATTTATAGGTATGGTGTTAAAAAAATTGATATATATTGCAATTTTAAACGCGCTAGCTACTCTAGTAGATTTGAAAATATTTTCAGCTAGATAATGTGCAAATCCGATAGATCTAACGGAAAATCCGCTAAGTTGGCATAGCTGAACTCGCTGCTAGACACACCCGCCCTTCCGCACTAGCAACTAGTTCCTCATACTCTTCCACTATTACCTACTTTTATACTGTATTATCATTGTTATTGTATCATACACTCATTACAATTTCAGCTGATCATACCTTAACTATTTTCTGACTAATCAAATTATAATAGGGCTAACTTTGCATATGAAGAATTAATAAAGATGGATGTGAAATGTAAAATTTTATTGTCAAATATTTGATTGTAATGTAATTAATTACGTAGATTTTCTTAACACATGGATGATGACAAATTGTTCTATCCTAGAGTAATGATGAATATTAATTAAGCGTTCCAGAAAGGAACAGCACATGTTGAAAATAACACGGTATAGTTATAAAATATTTCATGACAAATATTTTCCTGCTGTGGCTATATATTAATTCAGCCGTGCTGCTAAACTTTTTATTAGTACCCTATATTGACAGTTCCACACACTTCATATCAATATAATTTTTCACTTGTTAACTGTGATTCCAACATAAAAGTGCAGAAAACCCTTGAATGCAGTTATTACTCTGCATTGATGTTAATTAATGAAGTGCGACAAATCCTAACTTGTTAATTTCCATCCAATATGGTACTACATGATTGACTGAAAAGAAGAAGTACTGCTACTATGCTAGGCCAAAAAGATCTTAAACAGAGAGAGCACGGATGAGGCAGCTAGTAGGAAAGAGCAGAGAAGTCAGAGGAAAAGGATTGGGTCGGGTTCAAAGGGGCGCCAAAACATCCACTAAGAATTGCTCACATCTCTGCAGGCTTTACCATTAGACTGACTGAATTGGCACCTGGTAAATAAATAAAGTTATATTCACATTTGCCAATTTCATGCATTGGTCTGAAACTCCAAAACATATCAATCCTACCCCACTAAATTAAGTATTTTTCAATGACCACTGAGTGTGGATACTGAAATGTTTCGATACAGAAAGATTGTCATATGTGGTTGGGTTGGAAGGAACAAATTTAGTAGCCTTTTTTTCAAATTCTCCCTTTAGCTTGAAAACTACTACACAAATTAAATTGCATTATAAGGAGTACTCAAACACTGCTTTAAAATCAAATAATCTATACATTTTAATCTGCTAATATCAATATGTGACAGGTAACTTTCCGATACCTGTATCCCACCTATCAGTACTCCATGCTACACTCAAAAGATATTTCCATGGTTCTACCTGGCTGAAATATAATTGTTAAAAGTCTCTTTACCACTCCCTGGCTTGAATAATGCACACATGACATCTACAATAATTTGATGTTAAAAGATTTACTGCCAAGGATCTTCAGGCATGCATAATGGTCTGACAAATGTATGGTATCAGGTACACTTGGTAAATGATACACATTCAGATTTATTTCTACATGACAAGCCAGAGTGTGGAGAGAGAAAGTAAGCTGTCAGCATAGAAGCTACTTGTTTCTACAAATTGTGGCACAGAACAGATTACTGTACCTATTTTGTGGTAGATTGGAAAATGAGCATAATTCCAATCACCAACATCTTACTCATTTACGTATTGATGTACAGTACTGAATATTCTGTACCTGTGAAGCTATTAATTTTAAGCCTAATAAAAAAAAATCAGTAACCCTGAGATCACAACCAAGTCTGGACCCTCTAGGACAACACTCAACACATATTCATAAAACCAGGCTTATGGTGTACTGTACATGGAGCTTCAGTACCAAAACATCACATCAGTTTGTGACACAAAATAAAATTAATCAAATAATTCATAATGGTGTCAGCAACTGAAATCACTTCAAGTCCCCTACCTTCCCTTTAAAATACCATGACATACTTTTAAAAACAAAAGCAGTTAAAATATAAATATTGTACAATACAGTTTTGTGCAAAAATAAAAACAGAAAATTTCACGGCAATATTTTAAGGCAGTTTGTTTAGCACTGTGGTACGTTATCTTAGACATCGACAAAATTGACCAAATACAGTACAGAACAACAGAATCAGGTACAAACCCTGCAAATTTATCATGATACTCATGTTATCATCCATCATGATATGTAAGTACAGTAAATCATAAATACGTCCATAATAAACAATCAATCACAATGTGCTTCAAGCTTATTTTGATGTATTCAAAGCACATGGTATTTAGTTATCTCAGTCACTGGGAACAACACAGGTGTGGGATACTGAGTGACAAGCCTGAATTCTGGTAAACACTTGGATACATACACCTCTTGGAATGTGCAAGGTGAGTCTGTTGTAAGCGACTCATTTTATAATTTCTTAACAAGAGCATCATCAATTGGACCACACAACACTCAAATGAAACCTAATAATTCTAAACACATCAGTACACTCAGCCTTCACTGACAATTCATCCCCAATACCTCATTTTTTCATTTATCAATGGGTCACTGAGGGTCTTGTTTTTGACATTTTTCAATCCACTTAACTTTTCCTGGAAAAATCCTTTCATCATGACAGGGAGGGAATGGACTGACTTTCCTTGCTACTACACACTGAAGGCTTTGTCAATACAGGTGATGTAACAATGTAATACACCTCGGTCTCGTATAGAGCGTCCAATAGGTCGATAGAAGATGTCGTTCTATGTGATACACGTAACCTATGGGGAAATGACAATTGGTCGATTAATCACCAAAATTGTCCCTGAAATTAACATAAGATACTTTTTAAGGTTTTTCTTGCCTTAATCTTACAGCGATGTACAGTATATTACAATTCGTATTAAGGTTTTCGCAGGTGACTCATGTGACTAAATAAATTACTCTTTCCAGTTACTAATATTAAACTTTAAAAAAGTAAAAGGGGTGGTGCTATACCTAATTTTGTATTAATATTATTAGAGTACCTGTACCATACAGATATACAGGAGCTGGTTCTATTCCCAAGAATCGCTCTGTATTTTCAATGTTCTCTTATTCAATAAGAGAGGAACCCTGTACCATGGGTTGTGTACTATAAATACAGTATCCAACAGAGGGTACCATACATGCTTCAAAAGTAGCACACAATCTGTCCTTTGGGGTTCACATTTCAGGATAAGAGACATGATAATACTGAGAGTGTGGAGTCAATTGTGGAGTCAAAGTGTGGAGTCAATTGTACCACAGTGCATCTGTTTGTGTGTGTGGCAGTGAGTTACTGACAGTATAATGGCAATGAATTATAGAACATGTATATACACCATGCCAAAAGTATGTGATCTACATACACAGTTGCTATGATGTGTAATAATGCAAATTATCAGCAATGAGGTGATCTTTCCCACCACAACTGAGGCTCTCTACGACATATGAAAAAATTGGTCATCATCTTATTCCCTAATTTCATCCCCAACAGTTGTACTCCTGTTTGGGGAGTATATACAGTAAAAACAATCATAGAGTGGTCACAAAATACTAATGAAGAATAACTGATGGATGATATTATTTTTCCAGTTATGTTGAGATGTTTGCATGCCTACTGCTGGGGAGGAGGGTGGGTGCAAGTTATATTGCAATAATACTCCACACAGTATGAACAAATATTAAAACACCCAAACCGATAAATGTTTCTACATGCACTATCAAAGACACTAAGAGATGATGGTTCCAATGGCCAAATGCAGGAAAAGGTCATGGACTGGGCAATGACAAATTAGACAATGAATGGTACAATTGCCTGCAAACATTTTGATACATACTTGTAAGGGTGATAAGAAAATTATTAACCCTTGTTTTCTAATACAGTACAGTACTCTTACAATATGTATGCTTTGATAAGTGTAACCTTGCTTCCAACCAACACAAAATTGCTGCCAAACAATTACTGAGGGGAAGGTAACACAGGTTACCTTAGTCACCATTGACTTCAAAAGTAACCACTGTCATGGTCATCACTGCCTATATCATGGCTTACTAATGTGCTTGTATATGACCAAACTTACAACTAAATCATTGCACATAAGAATGTACCCTAACACTCTGTTCTGGTTTATGCATGAGTAAGGAACCCTCACCGTCAGCAGGAAATGCTTACTAACAGGTGTTCAAATTTCAAGCATTAAAGTGCGAAAGCAATGTATTGTACTGTAGTTAAAATAATATTGTTAACTTGTAACCAAAACTAATTACGCGATAGGATGTGATTAAAATCGATCGGTTGTACTGTTGATGTAGTAAATATGGAGGACTTTTTGACATCTGACAGCAGAACTGGCAATACCTGTCTGACATTTGGGTATGGAGTTTCTGCTTAATTCACATGGAAAAGTACAGGACACATAACTGCAATATTTTCACATACAGTTTCATTTACTCACACTGCATATTTCATATTGCTCATTCAGTACTCTGTACTAAGGATGGCATTTAACTTATACACTAATTGTTCCAACTTGTGTAAGTCTAATTACATTTTATTATTTTCCATATAGTTAAAACATGTTTCCTGACAGACTTATTACACAAATACAGTAAAATTCATGGTCACAATCCCATTGTATAACAAGGAATTTCTGCAGTGACTAATGAACAGATATTGTAACTAGTTTACAGCAAGGTGAATGATGTTATTGAAGACTGAGCAAGACTGGAATAACACAACACAAAACTAGTTACTCTGAGGATTATGTCCATATGCTGGTGTGTTCTGGATTCTGGTGCAGTCTATATAATAAATTTCAAGATTACAATAGTACTGGTAACTTCATTTTCTTCACCCTCAACTCTTTGGACATAATTCATTGAAGTACATCCATTATCTCCTCCATCTAACCTAACATCTCTTTGTACCTGAGTAATGAGAACAGTCTCCAACCTGGATTTAACAGAGTTCTTGCCACTACCATTCAGAGGAGCAGTGGGATTATAATTACCACTTCTTTGAGTTCTCGTGCCAATCATTTCACTGGTATTGTACCCAGTAACATTACTCCCCTCACCACCATGGTCTTTGTAATCATCTCCATTTGTTTTGCTCGAATGATGTCCACTGCTGCTTTGAATGCCTCCACTTCTGTTCCTCATAATAGATGGGAAACACGGCCCATTTCCTCACCATGAACAGTACCACTAGTATGATAATCTACATTATTTTCCACCAAACCACTGTTACTCTCACCAAAATTAGGACCACCAGGTTCATCAAGAGTTTCTTCCTCGATGACACCCGAATCATTACAACTCTCGTCACCATCACCAAAATCATCATCAATAGTTCTCCTCCCTCCGACATAGAAATCATCACAAGCATCACCATCACTTTCCCCCCCATCGTTAATGTGAACACCACTGCTTCCACTACCATCACTGCTCTCACCATCACCTTGTTGTGAACTCCCTGAAGACTCATTATTTGCATTCTGAGAGTTGGTGGTGGAGGAAGCATTAATTTGGCCTGACTCAGAGGAGAGGTCCAGCTGACTCTGCAATTCCAGCTCCTCAGGGTGAAGGAAGAGCTTTTTGAGATCACCGATGGTTACTGTATTCTGATCAGTGTGATCAGTGTGGTGGTGGCGAAGGATCTGGTGCATCCTCTCTTCAATAGTGTCCTGAACCAAGAAGCGATGAACAGTGGTCTCATGGGTCTGGCCAATACGGTGGACACGACCTACGGCCTGTAGCTCAGCTGCTGGGTTGAGGATGGGCTCTACAAGGATGACGTGTCTAGCCTCAATAATGTTGAGGCCATTGGCACCTGATGAGATTGGCAGCAAAAGGGCTGTCACCTGGCTGTTGGTCTTGAAGGAAGCGAGATTCTTCTGCAAATAGAAAAGTTGCATGTACGGTACTTTTTTTTTTATTATTATAATGACATACAGTACTTAAATTGATCAGCATCTTGAACATTATTATTTAAGAAATTTAAGAATTCTTTTATCAGTGTCATCCACTCTGACTCCAGCTGCAGGACCACACAACTCACATGGAACTTGGATCGTTGGTGGAGGGATCTATAGGTGATGCCATTCTGTGAAAAGGCATCTGCAATGACTTCAAGCACATCATTCCAGGATGAGAAGACGAGCACCTTTGCATCGGGGTCGCCCAGCCTGATCCTTAGCATTAGACGAGCCACACCCTCTACCTTGGTGGACAGGCTCCCCTGCACCTGTATCATACAATGTGTGTTTGTAATGCTACCAAACATTATTAATTAATTAAGGAGTACAGTTATATCATTCAGATTAACACCATTATAATTTTGAAAGCATAAAGGTTGATGATTTATACTAAACAGAAGAAATTTGACTGTGAATGTTATGTCATAGCACATAATATACAGATTCCTCACTAATGGGTGTCCAGGCCAAGATTGAGCTACCATAGCCAGTTAATTACAGGATAAGCAGCCAATTTGGTGTACCTCATGGCAAGGCAAGATTGAATATACCACCTCACAGGTCCTGATTCACTGAAATTTTTGGCCACACATCCTGACAAGGCACTGTAATTCCCTCAACTATGAGGCGTCATATAAAATATACGGTATTCCAGGAAATTCAAATATTGTGCGTTATACCAATGAACTGTACCCCACAGGAATGTAGAAGCTCTGAACAAAATGGAAATAATTATATCTGTGATATAATCCTTCCCCAGCCCACTTCCATGTAGCACAGTATAACAAAGCATAAATATAAATTTTTACCTTAATTTCTTCCTCTTCTTTGGCTTTTGTGTCAACATAGGAGATGTCTTTTGTTCTGGTGGGCTGGCGGCACATGGGACACTTGATAGCACTGCGGTCTAATCCATTAAAGCCCCGATTGGAGAGGGTTCTCATACACTCCATGCAGAAGCTATGGCAGCACCCAAGCACTGCCCACTTCTCTCCCAGTTCACCTTGACATATGGGACAAGGTTCAGGGTTATTTCCACCATCTTTCCCGAAGTCTGTTTTAGCCAGATTCTGCAAGTAGAGGAGCTGGCCCAACTTTATCTTCATGTCATTGCTGGCAACAATACGGTCAGATTTCAGCTTCAAGTCCTGCTGGGAAAGTTCTCCAGGTTCTAAGATATACCTCTGTACTTCTACTTTTTTCTCCAGATTATCCCCATCCTTCTTTTTCTTTGCCTGGGGGACGTCCTCATCTGGAAATCTAAGTCGCAGTCGGATAGTTGCCATGTTTACTTCATCCATGGCAGACACAGAGTCAAACACAGCTCTCCACAAGATTCGATAATTTTTGAACTCTTTCTTCATGTTTTCTAATATACGGAAATTGGTCTCAGAATCCTTGTACACTTCTTCTTCCACTCTTTCCAGGGATTTTGTTTGAAGGTACCTCAAGATTCTCTCAATTTCACTTTGTCCCCAGTTCCCTCTGCGAGTGGATTGAAAGACCTGAGCCTTGTCCTTCACATCCTCCGTCTCCTTTGAAACACCAGTAGTTCGGCTGTGTTTCAGTTCCTGCATTGAAAAGAGTGTCTTTTCATAATCTTCAAAGAACTCATGTGTGGCACATATTAGACACTGGGGTGGCTCTGCTTCCGCTGGCCGCAAGTGACAGTCGATAGCTCTATCAAGCAAGGATGACAGGTCCAGTGACTGTAAATTTTTCACTCCATTCATCATTTCACGTCTCTGGTCCTTTAGTTTCTTTGTTTCAGCATTAAGAACCAGCTGCAGGTGCATCCGTGTTCTGACAGGGAAGAGGACACACTTGTGTTCCTCAAATCTGGAGTACGATGTGAGCATCTCATCACGAACCTCCATCACAAAATCATTGTTAAATGATTGCAAGGCACCCAGCCACCAGTTGGTCTTCATGTTGTACTCTTTCTCCAAGTTACTGATTGTTATTGTGACCTGAGTACATTCTTCAGTAACTGTTGCCACCTGCTGTGGATGCAGTTGTAGGTATTTTGCTCGAATAGCCTCTGCCTCTTCTTTAAGTGAAGCATCTCTCAGGGTTGGTTGAATGTCACAATGGCCAGCCTCTAGTACCTCAGCAAGGTTGTGAAGGGTGTGGAGGCGCTGTAGGGAGTCTGTCTTGATGTTAGAGTGTTCCTGTATGGAGCGCAACACCTGTCGGTACATTTCCACTGCCGGAGGCCACTCCTCACGGATTATGTGTATTGCTGCCAGGCCATTCATGGAAGCAATCAAGAGGCGGTGAGCCTCTTCTGCTTCTACCTTTGTTTTCTTGATGAGGTTCTCCAGTAGCATCTCCATCGTCATTGTCTTGCGGTTCATGGACATGAACTGGCCCTTTACAATCTGGAAAAACCACAATGCTGTGTGAATTCATTTATTCATTCAGACTGATGGACACCTCATTCCATCATGGATACTCCCTTAATTAAGGAGATTCAAGGTACAAGATTATATATACACCATAATGCCATACATTATCTTCTTATCATGATTATTGTTACAATTACCACTAGTTTTTGTGGCTAAGCTTGAAGGAACCAAAAGCCTGCAATTCAACATCATCTCAGGTATTTTACACAAGTTTATCTCAAGATTACCTGAGGATGATTGCAAGCCTGCCGCAGTTTCAGTAGAGGATGGAGGAGGGAGTTAAGAGTTGGTCTGTCCAATGTGCTCAGTTTGGTGCCATCATCAGGGAACTTCTTTAGTCTCTGCTGAGCCTCATAGGAACACTCAGTATGGAGGCGCTTATAAAAATGCTCCTCCACTCGAGTAAACGACAACATGTGAACCTGTGTGGAGTGAGTATGTTACTGACATTCTCAGGCTCAAAATCATTATGTGCAACAGCTGACGATTTAATCAGTTTCCTTTGGCTAATATAATTTTATATGCCACACAGATGCGCTTAGTGGTCAACAAGATCAAACTATTTAAGTTAAACACATATACTAATCAGTGATATTGTTTCAATATGCTTGAACTAACCTCAAACAATTTAAACTGTCAAAATATTATATATAATAACACTTTGCTCTCCCTCACATATGCATATCAGAGGGACAGTGAACATGACATGTTCACCTTCCTGCTTGCAGATTAGCACACAGTAGTGCAGCAGCTAGCCAAGTACATATCCTTTTGACTAACAAACTAGCTGATTAGGGTCAGTCACCTAGTGTCTACACTATCAAGAACCTCACCTCCTCTGTCTGCTGGGGAATGTCAATTTGGTTTATGACATCCTTTTTGGAATTCCTCCACATGTACTGAGCCAGAAGACAGTGCAGCGGGTCCTTCAGGCCATGGCAGTAAGGCAGAAAGAGACACCGATTCCACCACTGAGGTACCCAATATGGATCCACACCAAGGAACATCAACAAACCCTAAGAGATGGAAGGAATAATTAGATTATTGAACATTACAGTACAGTAATCACTCACATTCCACAAAGACCTTGCAGAAATCCTTTATATTTACTGAAACAACTCAATACCACATGTTATGGAGTTGTTAAGATCATAACAAATAGGAGAGAATGAACAATTAATACCAAGTCGAAAAAACAAAATGTCAATCATAGTTAAAATGATTCATTGTGAAACATTTATGTTTTCTGTCTACATTACATGTGTGTCATTTTGAAAAGTGGTCACAATCCAAAGAAGTCTGTCCTGAGATATGCAGAATGTCTGTCACAAACAGAACAAACTTCTAAAATCAATTAATGTATATAGTTACCTTCCTTCCTTACTCAAGCCTTTGTTTTTATAATAGCCTAATGTAAAATAAAAACAGTACATGAAACAATGTACACAATGACACTGCTTTGAATATGGCCAAAATAACCCAGTAAGGGTCACTGTACCTGGAGTTCATTGACTGTCTTCTGAACTGGAGTGCCAGTGACACACCACCTATTTACAGCAGCTAGCCTTAGTGCCATCTCTGCTGTTTTAGTGGTGACACACTCCACCATCTGAGCCTCATCCAGACATACCCGCCACCACTCCACACATGGCAATGGTGATGGTGTTGCCATGAACCTCTTGGGATGTCGAAATCTGATAATAAAAAGCTTGACTTAATCCTCCAAGTACATGCGAACTACATACATATAGATATATATAAATACAGCCCTCAAACCTCTCTTCAAACTTGAAACACACCCAACCATTGTTCCCAGGTAACACCTGCATAAATTCGATGAGACAGGGGGCTGATATTTTTTGGGAGGATGTATACTATGGAAAGCATTCAACTGCATTTGCACGATAATGTACTTTTAGCCAAAACTTAGTGCTTAAAGCATACCTTCTGCCCAGCTGACTGTTGCTGTGAGGGAGGTCCACATAATTCAGTTCACGGCTCAGAGTTTCATAGGTGGTGATGACAATGTCAAACTTGGCAAGATCACGAGGCTGAATGTAACCTTGGGTGGCCACACCCTTGTATACCAACATCCTGATTGACTTCTGCTTCAGGTGCTTCATTATTTCATTCACCCACTGCAAAAAAAGAGTCCAATTTACAGAAAGCAGGGAAAGAATAGTGAAGAAATAGAAAAAGATGTACAGTACTGAAATTAGTAATATACAAAATTTGAAGGGACTGTTAAAATATACTGGTGTCAAATAGTATTCATCTGGTATGGTACCATACAGAATAACTGAAATGAAGAAGTGCTACTAAAGATTCAGTCTTGATGCTTTGTCACACTCACTAGCTTTATCTATTCTTGCCTCTCAATAAACCTACAGTATAGCCTATGGTACTTACGGGGAAAAATTTCAGCTTAGCACATTACTATAATCACTGTTGTACTGGGTACCTTTAAGATGCTTTTATTACCCAAGGAAGTAAATAGAACTGCAAGGTGAAACCTAATTCTCAATTGCAACAATTCAACTAGCAACACACACTGGCTGTACTGACCTGGTAACTGATAGCTGATGGTGAGACAATAAGGGTGGCACCTGATATCACCGGAGATTCCTGGGTCCAGCAATGAGGGCAGAAGTAAGGGCCTCGGTAAGGGTCACTAACATCATACTGCACACACTCAGCATGCTGCCATAGACTACAAGCACCACATTGCATGCGCAGTTTACCATCCCTATCCTTGCCCTCCGAAGATCCGCAAAGGCATTCAAAGTAACTCTTCTGTTCTACCCTGGTGTCAAAGAAGCCTTGTATGGTTTTACGTGATACCTCATCCTTGGCACTGTACATGGCTATGTCACTCTTATAATGTGCCAATAGTCTTTCATAGTTTGACATCATATAGAACGGATCCTTCTTTCTCATTCTCAGAAATTTACGAAATTCCTTATATGAGCCATTCTTCTTGTATTCCTTAACATTACCTTCCCAGGATTCATTAATAATCACACTCTCAATTGCTGACCACATGGAACACTCTGATATTTCTTTTTCTACGTTATACTGGTTACTATTGTTTTTACCACTGCTGCTGCTGGATGACATACTGCAACGCTTTTTTATCTTTTCTGGGGGATCATAGTTTTCTTCTTCTTCCTCACTCTCCTCATTTGCAGAAGCATAGCCACCGATAAACTTTGTGGCATTTCTCTTTGGTCTACCTGATTTGGTTACTTCACTCTTGTCTTCAGTGGTATCTTTTGGTACCGGCAGATGAACTTTGATGCCACCCTTCAAATTATTTTTCTTCCTCTTGCCACGACCTTTACTCACCAAGCCGTCTTCAGTTTTCTCTCCCCCAGCTTTCTGTACCACACTGCTGATAACAGAGTCAGAGCCAGCATCTACCTTCTTGCTACATGTATTCTTCTGCAATTCTGCAGATTCTTCCATGCTAACACTATCTTTTACCTCACTTTCCTCATTTTCACCATCCAAAGTGTATATATCTTGCCCTCTTGATTTTTTACGTTTATAGCTGCTGGATTCAGCAATGGGTTCCTGATACTCTGGCTTGGGTACACTCTGTCGAGGGTGGCACAACATACATGCCAATACCTCCACAGTTTTACCCAACCCCATTTCATCTGCCAGGATACCTCCAGGGGTTGGCAACACAGCAAGAGGCTTATTCTTTACCAAAAATCCTGTATACTTGTTAAAATAGAAAGTCTGATTGTCCCTGCTTGTGAGTTCTACATACAAACAGTGTAAATCGTCACATTCTTTACTGGATAATTCTGTGTCTCGGCCAAACTTCTCCTGGTAAAGCATCCACTTGACGGCCAGTTTCTGATAGGGTCTGAGCTGTGGAATGAGACTTGAGTGCTGGACGTTGAGTGAACAATACTCTTTATCAGCATGCAGCTCCTTTACAGCCCCGTACAGTTCCTCTAGGTCATGTTTCATGACTTTGTTCCCCGTGTAGGTGGTAACTTCAACCCCAAAGAAGTAAGACACGACAACACCTAACGACTGGGGACATTGGATGCTCTCACTGGCATGCTTCAGCTCTGATAATCCTCCTTTCTTTAAATAAACCCCAATGGTCATTTCATTACTTTTGTGATCAAAGGTTTCCAGTTTTAATTCAAAGCATCGCTGGGTGGACATCCCCTGCCAGAATTCTACGCTCAAAATTCCGTCAATCATGAAAAAACAAAAATTTTCAGCAGCTTTCTTCCTTTGGTTCTTCTTCTTTGGTGATCCACCTGATGTCCACTCAAAGTAAGCAGCACTCTGATCTGCCTCTGGGCTCACATAGATCCAGAATTCACAACCAGGTATCTGATCTATTTGTTCATCTTTTTGGTGATCCTTGAGTTTTACAATTACATTACCAAAGCAACAGAATAAATTTTTATTTATTTCTTTTTCAGCTGGTCTAGATATTTTTGCATAAAACTGAGACCTGTTAAGTACATCAGTGAAGTCTCCATAATCAGGTTGTGTTGGAGCTCTCTGCCTCCTTACTACTGGTATCTCCACCACCTCATCATCGGAATCACTATCAAAATGAACCCTCCTTCTCCTCCTCCTCCTCCTTCCTGCATCCTGCACACCTCGATGCCTTCCCCACCGAGCAGGTAAAGGCTGATGAAGTGGTGGTTCCCTTTCTGCATTTGGAATATACTCCACATCAGTATCATCACTATCATCTTCTAATTCATCATTCAAGAGGAATTGGATATCATCTTGGTGGTGTTCTTCTTGTTGTGGTTGTGGAGGTCTTTCTCCCTGTGCCTGGTCTGCTGGGCCCGCCTGATCTTCCGGGCCTCCTCCTTCTAGCATGTTCCATTGTGCTCGTCTCTGTTGCACCTCATTCAGTTGCTGAGGAGCTGGCTTGTTGCGCACCATTGTTCACTCTTTCTATAACAAGAAAAATATTTAGGTTATAAGATTAGTAGTACTGTACTGTACTGAAATTCTATATACTGTACAGTCAGCAAAAAAAGTACTAAAACACACCTATGGACAATTATAGTTAATTTCAATGTAAGGGTGGTTCCAATACTTTTTTTTGCTGATTGTACTTGGTCTGCACTAACACCCCAACCAAACAGACCTAACCTACTGGATTGAGGGGAGATTTAGTAATTTCTCACCTGCTGTCCATCAAACACACCACTATTACCATTACCACAGCTCAGTAATCTAATTATTTTTAAAATGAATAATTATGTGACACAGGATTATGGTACAGTATATTAATAATATGATGCATGAAAAAAAGTGGGCAAAATGTCTTCTCTTAGAGTGAAAGATCCACACCACCACCATCAACACCCCCACCACCACTACAAACACCATCACCAATACCACCACCACAAACACCACCACCACTACAAACACCATCAACACCACCAACACCACCACCACAAACACCATCACCATCACCACCACCACAAACACCATCACCATCAACACTACCACAAACACCACCATCAACACTACCACCACCACCACCACTACAAACACCATCACCATCAACACTTACCACCATCACCAACACCACCACCACAAACACCATCACCATCAACACTACCACAAACACCATCACCAACACCACCACCACAAACACCATCACCATCAACACTACCACAAACACCATCACCAACACCACCACTACAAACACCATCAACACCACCACTACAAACACCATCACCAACACCAGAATTGCAACATTCAATGGGTCATATTCAAGAACATCTGTAACGTTAGTGTATACGATGGTACCAGTACGATGACGCCATTGACAAACAATACAGCCATCGTATACACCACGAATGTTCTTTCTTGAATACGACCATGACATATATCCATAACTATACAACCCACAAACTGAAGAATTAAACCGATGATGATAATGATAGACCTCGTTATTATAAATCTGACAGTACAAATTAACAACACATCAACAACAACAACAACAACATTAATTCACGTCAACAACACAATAATTATATTTACTCCTTGTTACAATCCCTCACAACAATAACACACCATAACAATAACATACTATACTTAACACCACATACTATAACAACAATAACAATAATAACAACAACAACACTATACTTACTCCTTGTCTAATAAAACAATAAAATAGCGTGTGTTTGAGTGTGTGACTGTGTGTTTGTGACGCTACCTCACTTGACAACCTTCTCTTGTACAGTGTTGTCAATTTGTCAGGTCTGCTTCAAGAAATTTCCCCATCTTCAACATCAGAATTATTATTTCCCCCTTTTTACCTCAATTTCAATATCAAAGTTTCCTTTTTTAATCCATCTTCCAACATCATAAATTTCCTGTTTTCCTCACAAATTCCCTGTTTATTCTTGAAAATAATCGTATAATTATATACCATCAATTTTCCTCTTTAACTCATAAATTCCCTGTTTACCCCTGTTGAAGATAATGTAGTGAAGATGTCTGGATATCTTCACTTTGGGGTTAATGACAAATAAGTTTGTTCTTGTCTGGTCTAGTCTCCTTATTGCTTCAGGTTACATACTTTATTATTATTGTATATCAAGTTTTAGAATGAACCTGAAATATGACCATGTGACGATATCTGTAGTCAACCTGGAATATGAACAATGTTATACATAAACATAAAGGTTGCCTGCCTGCTACACCTTTAATTTCCCAAGTCTAGAGAAAATTCACCATACTTGGCAACACTACTGCGGCTTTACCTAACAACAACAACACAATGAACACTATTATAGCTTGTCTAGACTTGGGTACGGTTTCAATATGAACACTAAACTAGGTCATTATATCACCCTTCACGTTATAAATATAACTGGTGCTTTTGAATCTATACATGCCAAGTCTATTATTGTAATAAAATATTTTAATATACCAATCAGATAATATTGATTATGACTTCCCTTTTCTGACTACGTACATAGAAAGGATTCGAATATTAGCCTCCTCGACCACCCTTCAGAAAGATGCCGAATGATGCAGCCTATCGTTTTGAATTATTACTTTGTAGGGCTATAAATAAAGTAAATATTATGCACCAACAGGAAACAGTAACAACAAAGCTCAAAATATTATACAAGCCATGTGTACCGCCACAATAAAAGAATTCTGGTATGAGGTGAATGACAGCAAGTCGTGTGAGTGAATGAATATAAATCAACAACAAAGCTTCAGTTTCTCATCATACTTCGAAGTCGTTTTATTCAAAGGTGTTGCAGTACAATAATGGGAGAGGTTGTGTAAGTGTATGTCTTGTCTTTTGAGCCTGCTGAGGTATAGTTTCCAAGGTGTCACCCTTTTCTACACAAATTATCTTCCCTTTTCTTTTAATACCTCGAATGTTACAGGGGCACTCGCATGTAATCAAAGGACGCCTGAATGCTCTCTAATGAGGCATCATCCGCGGAAGGGCGCCTCACTAGTGTTGGTAATTTCCTCCTCCTCGAGATGAAAGAAACACATCGATCATTTGTCAGCGGATGAGGAGCTCTATGATCACCTCACAGAAAGGCGAGTATGATTTGTGGCAGCTACCGGAGAGAGAGAGAGAGAGAGAGAGAGAGAGAGAGAGAGAGAGAGAGAGAGAGAGAGAGAGAGAGAGAGAGAGATTTTCTCAAAATTCAAGGAATGAAATAGAAAAAACAAATCAGTTTTCCATAAATCAAGGAATGGGGGAAAAAAAAACATCATTCATACTGTAATATATATATATATATATTTTCCCAATTTACATGCTGGACCTTTCTACTTATACTGAGCGAGGATGAAGAGGGGAGAGGAAGAGGAAGACTGTTGGGGAAGGTGGGGGGGGGGGGGGGGGGCGTTAGGGGAAAAGGTAACAGACAATTCGCTGTTCTAAATTCACCGTGGGAAGGATTTCATGGTTTCAACCTTCCTTTATTCGTATTGGGGATGATTCGAACTGCTGAATCTTCTTCCTCTTTGTTTCTGCTTCATTTACTACTATCTATTCTTCTACCACTTTTTCTTCTTCTTTTATCCGTGTTAATTATTTGATAGCCCTCTGAGTATCATTGAATGTGTATGTATGTGTGTGTGTGTGTGTGCAGTAACATTCACCCAGACAGAGTACACACACACAACAACATAATTATAGTCAGAAGGGTTGAACCATGGTATAAAAACTAGTTCTTATACCATGGGTTGAACTATACCTCATGTACCTATGGCTCATTTTAACTCATTATATTTTCCTACACTCACACCTGCTGACACGTTAAATCCATCAACCGAGCGAGAAAAAAAAAAACGTATAATGCCTCGTAATGGATGTTTCCGAGTACTTCAAAATGCGTCACAGAACAATCTCCAAATATTTATCCACCAATATTATTATTATTATTATGGGTATGACTGAGGGAAGTTGTTGTTGTTATTGTTGGATATTCTCACTGTCATTATTTTATTTCTATTTTTTGTTTTTTCAGTGCTTCATATATACAATCTCCAAGAGTTAAGTTAGTCAGAATGAAAAATGATAAAATCCTCTCGAAATTTTGGTTGAATAGAAGTACAACTGTAGTTTATGAGTAATATTATTTTTTTAATCATGAATGAATTTGACATGTAGGGGTGATTCTGAAAGTAGATTTTAGCGCCGGAACAACATACCTATTATAACACAGCGATATTCTAAGACTCAGAAATATCCCTGTTTCTGCAATATTATTTTTCATGCAAGCGACGCAATTTTCTACTTTGGTTGATCGAGGAATGTTAGAGAAGTGTGGAATATAATAGAGAGAGAGAGAGAGAGAGAGAGAGAGAGAGAGAGAGAGAGAGAGAGAGAGAGAGAGAGAGAGAGAGAGAGAGAGAGAGAGAGAGAGAGAGGAAAGGGGTAATAAAATGAAGAATGAGGAGTATTTTAACAGGAATATATAACAGATGTGAAGTAGGTAGAGAATGACGAGTGAAATAATATCATAGGAATTAGGAGCAGGATTGTTGGAGAGGAAGGTTGTGTGTGTGTGTGTGTGTGTGAATATTATAGGGTATATATATAGTGTGTGAATTCATAATAAGGAGAATGAGGGATATTTATGTGTGTCATCTATATATAGTGTGTTACAGAGTTAATATTGAACACTACATCACACCTCGAGAGAAAGATGGGGCCAGGGAAATTAATATTATGAATGCAGGGAGTAGCCTAGTGTTGCAGGGAGTAGCCTAATGTTGCAGGGAGTAGCTTAATGTTGCAGGGAGTAGCCTAATGTTGCAGGGAGTAGCCTAATGTTGCAGGGAGTAGCTTAATGTTGCAGGGAGTAGCCTAATGTTACAAGGAGTGATGGAAATTGTAAAGGGGTGTGTGGGGGGAAGAGAATTATTATATAACCGAGGGACAAATGATTACTATGGAGACTAGAGGGTGTTATAGAGCAGTTTATTATGAAGGGAACAATGTCGTGGAAAGTAAGAACATTATACACTATTCGTGGCTGCATGGGAGAGACGAGAGGGAGACAACAACATTTTTACGGGACTGAAGGGGGTAAATATTATGGCCTATTATTATGTTCTCTTTGTTTGTTTATTTAGGCTTCCCCGGGGAGGGTGTGTTCATTCCCTTGGGACGGAGGGCGCCAGGGGAGAGTCTGGGCTGTTCTGTAGAAGGGGTCGACGGACTGGGAGGGCCTGTAGGAGCTGGGAGGTACCAGGGGCGAGGGCACTAAGGCGACTGAAGACGACGGGGTCCCTGCCTACGGCCTGCTGCTGCCTCTGGTGGTAGTAGAACGGATGCTGGAAACCTTCAAACGCCTTCTCGCTACTGTCGAACCCAGCCAAACCTACAACACAACAACAAAGATAAATGTATAAGTTATTCCATTATACAATATATTCACGACATTATACACTATATTCAAGACATTATACAATATATTCACGACATTATACACTATATTCACGACATCATACAATATATTCACGACATTATACACTATATTCACGACATTATACACTATATTCACGACATTATACAATATATTCACGACATTATACACTATATTCAAGACATTATACAATATATTCAAGACATTATACAATATATTCACGACATTATACAATATATTCACGACATTATACAATATATTCACGACATTATACAATATATTCACGACATTATACAATATATTCACGACATTATACAATATGGATACATGATATATCAAGAAGGATAAAAATTAATATATTTCTTATTCCATTATACAATATAAATATACTCATGACATTACAGTAAGGATACAATGTCATAATACATCAAGAAGGATAAATATATGTCATTCCATTATACAATATACTCACAACATTACAATAAAGATACATAATACACCAAGAAGAAGAATATATACATGTTATTCCATGATGTAGTATTTAAGCAAACATTGATAATTTTTATACACTAACTTTGCATCACATATTTACATAACATTATGATATACTTACACATAGAATCACATATACACATAACACCACAGATACAAATTAAATACATTAAAGATACACATTATTAATAGTCATATATACAGAGAGTCTCATATATCTGAAGCAGGTAGTAAACAAATTAGAAATACTCGCTTTTTTTAAGGGGGGGTGGGAATAGGGGACAGGCTTGGGGGGGGGGGACGGGGGGGGGTGCGGGAATAAGGGGACAGGCTTGGGGTGGGTAGAAAGCCTGTTCCCTATTCCTTCAACCCCCCCTAACTCCCCAAAAAACAAACAAAAGCCTGTTCCTCTACTCCTGCACCCCCCAAACCCCCCCCCCCCAAGCCTGTCCCTTTATTCCCACACCCACTTTAGTTTCGTTAAGGGGAGAGTATACTTTTGGTACATTACAGTGCTTTGATTCCTCCAAAGTATGCCAGAAAACACACCCATATGAAGAAATATAATGGAATCCTGTTGCCTGGAATAATTTGGAGGAATCATAATCTCCAAACATGTCAGAACTATACCCTCGATCCCCTTACGTGTTTATAAAGGACATCCACACACACACACACACACACACACACACACACACACACACACACACACACACACAAACACACACACACACACACACACACACACACACACACACACACACACAATTTTCTCCAAGTAAGCCTTATCATAAATTCATGATTCAGTGTTGTTGTTGTTGCTGTTGTTGTTGTTGCTGTTGCTGTTGTTTATGTTTTTGTTTTTGTTGTTGTGTATTTTGTTGCTGTTGTTGTTTTTGTTGTTATTGTTATTGCTACTGTTATTGTTGTTGTTGTTGTTGTTTTTGTTGTCAACGGTGAATTGCCCATATAAACATTCCTCCAGTGTGTAATAATAACCCTGCTGCATAAAACAAACAAACAAACAAATAAACAAACAAACAAACTGAAAATTACCTTGACAAACAACACACACCAACACCAATAACACAATCAATCTGAACAGTAATAAATAACACACAACACAACATGAACAGTAATAAATAACACACAACACAACATGAACAGTAATAAATAACACACAACATGAACAATAATAAATAACACAATCAACATGAACAGTAATAATAACACACAACACAACATGAACAGTAATAAATAACACACAACATGAACAGTAATAAATAACACAATCAACATGAACAGTAATAATAACACACAACACAACATGAACAGTAATAATAACACACAACACAACATGAACAGTAATAAATAACACAATCAACATGAACAGTAATAATAACACACAACACAACATGAACAGTAATAAATAACACAATCAACACGAACAGTAATAAATAACACACAACACGATCTGTACAGTAATAAAAAACACACAACACGATCTGTACAATAATAAATAAGAGACAACAACTTGAACCACCAACCTTTCTCAGAGGCGTAATCTTGTTCATTATTGAGGAGCGAGTAAAGGATACGAGCGTCTTTGAACTGCTGCTTGCCTGAGATGAGAGCCAGCCAATCTTGGGTATGGTCTCGAGTTGGGGCGTAGCGGGCGTGTACTTCTCCTGACCCCATCACCACCACCACCGTCACCACCACAACAGCAGCCGTGTAGAAACGCATCTTTGTTGGTATGGGAAAGGGGCCACGGACACAGAGCTAGGGGGGTCCTTCTCACTACTGGTGCAGCCACTCAACTGAAGAAAGATGTTAGTGAGGCCAGGTTTATATACCTCTCCAATGATCACATGTAAACCGGGAGGGATGGTGGACCTCCTTCACCCTTCACCCTCACCCTTCACCCACCCTCACCCTTCACCCCCATTCTTCCCTTACCTTTCCTCTTCCTCCTCCACCCCTCCTTCCTCCTCCACCAACTTTCTTTCCTTTTTCTATTTAACCTTCCTTGCCTTTCACTAATGACCTTCACTCATTTTGCTTTCCTTCCCTTCCCTCCTCATCTCCTTCTATCTACTCCCTCCACCCCTTCTATCCCTTCCTCCATCCTCCCATCCTTCCCTTCCCTCCACCCCTTCTTTCTTTCCCTTCCTCCATCCTCCCATCCTTCCCTTCCCTCCACCCCTTCTTTCTTTCCCTTCCTCTATCCTCCCATCCTTCCCTTCCCTCCACCCCTTCTTTCTTTCCCTTCCTCTATCCTCCCATCCTTCCTTTCCTTCCCTCCACATCCACTCCCTCCACCCTTTCTTTCCCTTTCTCTATCCTCCCATCCTTCCTTTCCTTCCCTCCATATCCACTCCCTCTACCCTTTCTCTATCCTTCCATCCTTCCCTTCCTCTATCCTCCCATTCTTCCTTTCCTTCCCTCCATATCCACTCCCTCCACCCTTTCTTTCCCTTCCTCTATTCTCCCATCCTTCCTTTCCTCCACTCCTCCCTCCACCCTTTCTCTATCCTCCCATCCTTCCCTTCCTCTATCCTCCCATCCTTGCCTTCCCTCGTCTCGCTGTGTGTACTGAGAGATTGCAAAGATAAGCTTCTTAGTATCGTCTCATAGCTCTCTCTCTCTGCCTCGTGAAAACTCCTACTGTTGTATAATTCTCAAAGTAAAGGGGAGATACTGCAGCAACATTACCATCGACGTGACGTAATATTGAACCAAGGCTAACGGTAGACAATTTCATTCAGACAGAAAAAACAACAAAAAACTTGGTGTTATTTCCTTAATTCCCTCGTTTCAGTAATACCAAAACAAGGGATCACAGTGTTACCAGTTACCAATGCAGGTATTCACAACAGCAAACTCTATTGAAAACATACAACCCATATTAAAATTTCCTAGGAACATAAATATATATACTGTATATAAACTGGACATCAATGAAATTAATAAAAATATTCCTATTAACTTGAAGAAGGAGGAGGTTGCGGCCAGAACTCGTCCCTTCACCCTGGGGCCTCTGATGTAAACAGATTTTTTGGCGGGAGTTTACCACCCATTCTTGTGTCCAACCCGCGGGGGCTGATCTCCCCTGCACTCCTGTTGGCTCCCGAGCTTACCTCTTCCCACCCTACCTCTTCCCACCCTACCTCTCTCCTCCCTACATATCTCCTCTCTACATATCTCCTCTCTACCTCTCTCCTCTCTACATATCTCCTCCCTACATATCTCCTCCCTACATATCTCCTCTCTACATATCTCCTCCCTATCTATCTCCTCACTACATATCTCCTCTCTACCTCTCTCCTCTCTACATATCTCCTCTCTACATACAGTATCTCCTCTCTACCTCTCTCCTCCCTATCTATCACCACCCTACCTCCA
This sequence comes from Petrolisthes manimaculis, assembly GCA_034508575.1. NCBI lineage: Eukaryota > Metazoa > Arthropoda > Malacostraca > Decapoda > Porcellanidae > Petrolisthes > Petrolisthes manimaculis. The sequence continues at coordinate 64,283 of JAWZYT010006103.1, forward strand.
CCCCACCAACCCCTATCTGACCTACTGTATATCCACTCCCTCCACCCCTTCTATCCCTTCCTCTATCCTCCCATCCTTCCCTTCCCTCCACCCCTGTCATTTATTTTCAGTTTCCTCCACCTCCCATATCACTTAATTAAACTACCTCTCTCTCTCTCTCTCTCTCTCTCTCTCTCTCTCTCTCTCTCTCTCTCTCTCTCTCTCTCTCTCTCTCCATCCTCCTTCCTTATTTACTTTTATTCTAGTCTCTCCTCTCCTTCCTCCTTCCTTACTTCTCTTCTTTAAGCCTGCCTCTTCCTTCACCTCCCAACGCCCACACACTCTAATCACGTGTCATATAAACACACACACACACACACACACACACACACACACACACACACACACACACACACACCCATACCCTTCCCCTGATCTCCTAACCTAACCTAACCTAACCTAACCTAACCACACACACACACACACATACCCGTCCCCTTGATCTCCTAACCCCTAACCTAACCAAACCTAACCTGACCACCTATTCACCAACACTCCGTCAATAGTGTATCCCCCCTCCTCCCCTCCCCTTCTTCCCCACCTACACACACTACCTTCCTTATCCTTCCTTCGAGATGGGAAATAGGGTTTTTTTGGGTCTGTGTTTACATCGAAGTGGCGCCCTCCTATAAGCCAACCGAACTGGAAATAATCACGGTTGTACTGCCTTAAATAATAATATTGATAATAATAATAATAATAATAATAATAATAATAATAATAATGATAATAATAATAATAATAATAATAATAATAATAATAATAATAATAATAATAATAATAATAATAATAATGATGATGATGATGATGATGATGATGATGATGATGATGATGATGATGATGATGATGATGATGATGATGATGATGATGATGATGATGATAATAATAATAATTGTGATTAATATACTTAACTAATTAATAATTATTGAGAGGGTGAGAGTATGTATGTATGTATGTGTATGGGGAAAGTGCCATGAAACAAGATTTTATTAGTGGAAAATAGTGGTATCCTGTTGCTTGGTATAGTTTGTAGGAATTAGCTACTCTAGATTTATAAACATTGCACTAGTCTTCTCCCTTTAAGGTGGTAATTCTTTTTTGGTACATTGGAGTGCCTTGATTCCTCCATAGTATAGGCCAGGAAACAGGACCATAAGAGCAAAATTAATGGTGTACTGTTGCTTGGAATAGTTTGGAGGATTCGGTTGCTCCAGAATTACCAAAACTGACCGTAACATATAATCCTCAAACAACAATATAACTATAACTTCAATTTAAAATAGGACTTTCTCAAAAATATTAAATTAAAACTTATATATCTTGCCTTCCCATTATCAAATCCCCTAAATTTATTATTATTTATTAAATTCATTATTAGTTATTATTATTTTATTATATGTTACCACTCTTAAAATCCCACATTAAAATACAGTAAGCATTATTTTATTATCGCATTTCCCATTCCCACACATTCAATAAATATCCCATCTCCCCTCAGCCTTCATATTATATCCTTTATTCATAATATTGTCCACCTCTTCCCCACAAAACAACCCTCAAAACACAGTACTCTCATCTTACAACTCACTCTACCTCTCATACTTTGTTTCCTTCATCCTCCCCACACCACATCCTCTGCATGTACACACTCTCACATAATTATCATACACACACACACACACACACACATATCCTTCCTTCTTTAGTCCCTACATCTCCTCACACACACACACACACATACACACACCCACATCCTTAATTCTTTAGCCCCTACATCTACACCCACACCCACACCCACACACATACACATCCTTCTACCTTAGCTCCCATCTCCCCACACACACATACACACACACACACCCTTATTTTCTATCTCCACACACACACACACACATACACACATACACACCCTTATCTTCTATCTCCACACACACACACACACACACAATCTTCTCTTATCTCTACCCCTTTCCAACCCCACACCCACACTGTCCCCCACACCAAATTTTTCTTTCCATTTAGTGTGCTGCTCTTTCCTTCCTCTCCTCAAACTTTATCCATTCCATCATATTTATTGCTTATCTCAACCCACACACACACACACGCACACTCAAACTCCCTCCCTCACTCACACACACACACACGCACACTCAAACTCACTCACACACACACGCACACACAAACTCACTCACTCACTCACGCACACACAAACTCACTCACTCACACACACACACACACGCACACACAAACTCCCTCCCTCACTCACTCACACACACACACACACACTGTTACGTTGCCAACCTGGAATACTCCATAACAACACACACACACACACACACACACACCTCACTCCATCACTTCCATACACTTCTCTCACTTACATCATTTCATCATTTTATCTCATCTTTCTACCTCTTCCACATTTCTCATTTTGAACTATATTTGTCCATTCTCTTCCACCTCCCTTCTCTTCACTTCTTCTTCCTTTCCTTATTTCTTATCTAGACTTACCCTACCTCATCTCAGTATACCTCTTTCTCACACCTCACCCCATTTCTTTCCATACCTCTTCCAACATTGAAATATGGGGTCGACAAGTACACCAAATCTCACTACCTCTTTCTCACACCTCACCCCATTTCTTTCCATATCTCTTCTAATATTGAAAGATGGGTAAGGGGGGACTGCATGGGGGGCGGGGGGGGGGCGGGGGGGGGCGGGGGGGGGAGATATAGAAGGGGTCGGTCAGTGAAAGCAAAAGATACTGTATATATATTTAAAGTGAGAGCTCCTTTTTTTATTCCTCCAAAGCATCCTATGAAACAACACGACCAGGTGAAAAATAATATTAATGGTGTTTTGTTGCTTGGAATCGTTTGGAGGAATTATTTACTTCGGATTTACCATCACTATACTATTCCCTAAATTAAATGGTGTTTGCTTCCTCTCCTCCCACTATCCTTTCTCATCCCCAGTGTCATCCCCCTCTCCCTCCATTCCTTCCCCTCTCCCTTCACTCCACCTCTCCTCCTCCTTCTCCTCTCTTTCCACTCCTCCACCTCTCCTCCTCCTTCTCCTCTCCTTCCACTCCTCCACCTCTCCTCCTCCTTCTCCTCTCCTTCCACTCCTCCAACTCTTCTCCTCCTTCTCCTCTCCTTCCACTCCTCCACTTCTCCCCCTCATTCCCATCACCCACCACTCACTCACTCACTCACTCATTCACTCACCTGGGTACCTTTTTCATCCAACATTTTTCCCAGACAATTAACCAACCCACCAACCAACCAATTAACCAACCCACCAACCAACCAACCACCAACCCACCCACCAACCACCAACCAACCAACCCACCCACCAACCAACCAACCAATCCTCTCCCAACTCAGCGAGGAAGAAAAAAAAAAAAACTTGAATTGAAAAAAAAAAAAAAAAAAAAAAATCTGTCTATCTGTGATCCGTCCCTCAAAAATGACCTTTCCTCCTTGATCATGGAGAATTAGTGAAGGAGTTTTATTTTTTAGCTATTTTCTTTTTTATTTATCAATCTGTCTATCTGTGTTCATGTCTATCTATCTATCTATCTATCTATCTATTTATCTATCAATCTGTCTATCTGTGTACATGTCTATCTATTTATCTATCAATCTGTCTATCTGTGTACATGTCTATCTATCTATCTATCTATTTATCTGTCTATCTGTGTTCATGTCTATCTATTTATCTATCAATCTGTCTATCTGTGTTCATGTCTATCTATTTATCTATCTATTTATCTATCAATCTGTCTATCTGTGTACATGTCTATCTATCTATTTATTTATCTATCAATCTGTCTATCTGTGTACATGTCTATCTATTTATCTATCTATCTATCTATCAATCTGTCTATCTGTGTACATGTCTATCTATCTATTTATCTATCTATTTATCTATCAATCTGTCTATCTGTGTACATGTCTATCTATCTATTTATCTATCTATTTATCTATCAATCTGTCTATCTGTGTACATGTCTATCTATCTATCTATCTATTTATATATCAATCTGTCTATCTGTGTACATGTCTATCTATCTATCTATCTATCTATTTATCTATCAATCTGTGTACATGTCTATCTATCTATCTATCTATTTATCTATCAATCTGTCTATCTGTGTACATGTCTATCTATCTATCTATTTATCTATCAATCTGTCTATCTGTGTACATGTCTATCTATTTATCTATTTATTTATCTATCAATCTGTCTATCTGTGTACATGTCTATCTATCTATCTATCAATCTGTCTATCTATCTATCTATCTATCTATTTATCTATCAATCTGTCTATCTGTGTACATGTCTATCTATTTATCTATCTATTTATCTATCAATCTGTCTATCTGTGTACATGTCTATCTATCTATCTATCTATCTATCAATCTGTCTATCTGTGTACATGTCTATCTATTTATCTATCTATGTATCTATCAATCTGTCTACCTGTGTACATGTCTATCTATCTATCTATCTATTTATCTATCAATCTGTCTATCTGTGTACATGTCTATCTATCTATCTATCTATCTATCAATCTGTCTATCTGTGTACATGTCTATCTATTTATCTATCTATGTATCTATCAATCTGTCTACCTGTGTACATGTCTATCTATCTATCTATCTATTTATCTATCAATCTGTCTATCTGTGTACATGTCTATCTATCTATTTATCTATCTATTTATCTATCAATCTGTCTATCTGTGAACATGTCTATCTATCTATCTATCTATTTATCTATCAATCTGTCTATCTGTGTACATGTCTATCTATCTATTTATCTATCTATCTATATATCTACCTATTTCTCTATGTATATATCTCTGTGTCCATCTATCTATTTATCTATCTGTTTATCCATCAATCTCTGTCTACAATGTTTATCTATTATCCGTCTATCCGTCTGTCCATATGTCTGTTTGTATTTTCATCTATCTACCCCTCCTATCCACACACACACACACACACACACACTCTCTCTCTCTCTCTCTCTCTCTCTCTCACTAGTTCACCTCAAGCCAAGTTCACTCGTATTACACATAGTTATATTTCCCCTCTATCCATCCATCCATCCTCTAAATCTACACTCTCTCCCCTCTATCCATCCATCCATCTATCCATCCTCTCCTCTAAATCTACACACTCTCTCTCTCTCTTAGTTATTGTGATGCTAGTTCTACTCTCTTTACAGTCAAACAATCAATTAATCAACCAACCAAACAACCTACCAACCAAGCAACCATCCAACCTACCAACCAACCAACCAACCATTCAACCAACCAACCAACCAACTAACCAACCAACCAACCAAACAACCATTCAACCAATTAAACAAACATCCAACCATCCAACCAACTAACCAACCAACCAACCAACCAATTAAACCCCTCTTGTTGGCTTGGCTGTGTGGGGTGGGATGGGGAGTAAATGAAATGTTATGCACGATCTCCGTAGACTTTCATACACACACCACGACCTGCAGAAGTTGTCCCAATCATTTACAATATATTGGGTCGATGCCACAGTGGTTTGTTTTGGTTTGTAAGCTCGCAAACGAAAGAATGTTTGTCGTGTAAATACCTTTTTATGGGTGAATTATTTAATGAATTTGTTGAGTAATCTATACAGTGATCATTATTATCTAACTGTTGGATAGATATTGTGAATGTGGATACTACTCACCTTTTGCAAAATAATGAAGCCTTAAAATTGTGGTTGGTTGGGGAGCTAACAAACCAATACCACTGTGGAATCGACCCATTATCTCTTGTCAGAAATGGTTCCCTTACCTCATGCAAAACGGACTGAAGACACGATAAAGAAACAGATAAATAAATGACTCTTAATACTGAAGACTCTCTACATTAGAAAAAGATAAATAAAGGACTCTTAATACTGACTGAAGACTCTCGACATTGGGATGGTTGGAGGTGGTGGGAAGGGGAGGGAATTAAAATGTATTACGAAGCTACACACCATAATATATAAAAAAAAGTACATGATTATATTTGGATCATTTTCATTGCCGTGGTGCAGGCAGCTATGATTTGGTCTTTGTTTTTTACTTTCACTCTCTCTCTCTCTCTCTCTCTCTCTCTCTCTCTCTCTCTCTCTCTCTCTCTCTCTCTCTCTCTCTCATTCTTATTTTTCCCTCTGATTCTCATCATCATTTTTTTCTATTTCTCCTCCTTTTTCCTTTTATTTCTCCTCCTTCTCTTTATTCTCCTTCTATTTCCCCTTCTCCTCCTCCTCCATCTCCTACTCACTCCTACTCCTACTCCTCCTCCTCCACCTCATTCTCCATCCATTTCCCCTTCTCCTCCTCCTCCTACTCCTCCTCCTCCTCCTCCACCTCCTCCTCATCATTCTCCATCCATTTCCCCTTCTCCTCCTTCTCCTACTCCTCCTTCTTCTCCTCTTTCGTTCCGTCTGGAGTTAGGTTATAAATAGCCTAACAATAATTCCCTTTCCTCTTCTCCAGGTTGTGTGTTTTGGGGTGTGAGGTATTAAGAGACACAATCATAATATAAACCATGGAAGGTGGAAAAAAAAAATACTGGTGGTGGTGGTGGTGATAGTGGTGGTGGTGGTGGTGGGAGTGGAGATGGTGGTGGTGGGAGTGGTGGTGGTGGTGGTGGTGGTAGTGGTGGTAATGGTGGTGAAAATGGTATTGATAGTTATGTCGAAGAAAAAATGTAAGTGTAACAACAGTATAAATTATGGTTATACCAATGATGATGATGATGATGATGATGATAGTAGTAGTGGTGGTAGTAGTAGTGGTGGTGGTAGTAGTAGTAGTAGTAGTAGTGGTAGTAGTAGTAGTAGTAGTAGTAGTAGTAGTAGTAGTAGTAGTAGTAGTAGTGGTAGTGGTAGTAGTAGTAGTAGTAGTAGTAGTAGTAGTAGTGGTGGTAGTAGTAGTGGTGGTGGTAGTAGTAGTGGTGGTAGTAGTAGTAGTGGTGGTAGAAGTAGTATAGTAGTGGTAGTAGTAGTAGTAGTAATGGCGGTAGTAGTAGTAGTAGTAGTAATGGCGGTAGTAGTAGTAGTAGCGGTAGTAGTGGTAGTAGTAGTAGTATAGTAGTAGTAGTAGTAGTGGTGGTAGTAGTAGTAGTGGTTGTAGTAGTAGTAGTAGTAATGGCGGTAGTAGTAGTAGTAGTAGTAGTAGTAGTAATGGTGGTAGTAGTAGTAGTAGTAGTAGTAATGGCGGTAGTAGTAGTAGTAGTAGTAGTAATGGCGGTAGTAGTAGTAGTAGTAATGGTGGTAGTAGTAGTAGTAGTAGTAGTAGTAGTAATGGCGGTAGTAGTAGTAGTAGTAGTAGTAGTAATGGCGGTAGTAGTAGTAGTAGTAGTAGTAATGGCGGTAGTAGTAGTAGTAGTAGTAGTAGTAGTAGTAGTAGTAGTAGTAGTAGTAGTAGTAGTAATGGCGGTAGTAGTAGTAGTAATGGCGGTAGTAGTAGTAGTAGTAGTAGTAGTAGTAGTAGTAGTAGTAGTAGTAGTAGTAGTAGTAGTAGTAATGGCGGTAGTAGTAGTAGTAGTAGTAGTAGTAGTAGTAGTAGTAGTAGTAGTAGTAGTAGTAGTAGTGGTAGTATAGTAGTAGTAGTAGTGGTAGTAGTAGTAGTAGTAGTAGTAGTAGTAGTAGTAGTAGTAGTAGTAATGGCGGTAGTAGTAGTAGTAGTAGTAGTAGTAGTAATGGCGGTAGTAGTAGTAGTAGTAGTAGTAGTAGTAGTAGTGGTGGTGTTAGTAGTGCGGCGACGCGAGTATCCCTCTACACCACCACCACCACTACCACCACTCTACCCACCACCTCCTCCTCCTCCTCCACCTCTTCAGTCCTCACTCCGACTCTCCTCTCCTCTTCAGTGTGGTCCAGTACAGCGCACGAGGCAGAGAGAGCAACGCCAACAGCACCAACAACAGTAAATACACACACTCGTCCATCGCTGCGTCGTCAAACCAACACATTTTCAACACTACCACCGTGAGTGACTTAATTCTTGTGTGGCTGGATTGAAAAGAAAATAAAAATAATAAAAAAAACGTTGGAGTGACGAAACGAAGGCAAAGAGAGGAGGGAAGGAGGGAGGGAGGGGGGGATGAAGGAAAATTATTGTTGTTGTTGTTGTTGTTGGTGTTGTT
>JAWZYT010006103.1:75000-78233 GCA_034508575.1 Petrolisthes manimaculis
TATATATTTTATTCCACCATCTTTTTTCCTTCCTCCAATTATTCATCCTATAAGTAAATTTTTTCTATTACATTTCCTTTTTTTTTTTTTTAAACATCGACATTCCAATTCTGTGACTTTTATTTCATTCATTTAACACCATCGTTTATATTTCATTTAAATTCATTCACATACAGTACATAAAATTATTATATATTTTTTATTTTTCACTTCTATATCAGTCATTTTTATTTTTAGTTTTACATCACTTCAGTACTGCTTTTTATTGCATAGCTTCATACCCCCCTCTGCCCCCCCTCCCCCCCATCTATATTGCCTGCTGGTACCCCTCTTCTCCCCCCCCCTCCCCTCCCCGGTACCCCTCTTCTCCTCCCCCCTCCTCCCCCTATTCTCAATAAAATTAACCCTTCATATAATATACAATTCAATTCTATTATTCGTTTTCATGATATTTTTTAAAGTTACATGTCTCTACTCACATCGCTCAGTCTAACTTATTATAATTATTATTATTATTATTATTATTATTATTATTATTATTATTCTAAGCTCACCTGAATTAAACTACAGTATAATTATCCTACAAAACCATTTATTCGTATCTTATTTATTATTTATTTGTTTATTTTTGTATATGTGTTCTGACTCGTGGTGTATAGGTGTGTGTGTGTGTGTGTATGTGTGTGTATGTGTGTGTGTGTGTTACCCATATATCTGTATCACTGTCTATCTTTGTACCACTGTTTATCTCTATGTCCAATTAACTAACTTTCCACTATCTTTTTTATTCATACTCTCAATACATTCCAATACATTCCAATACAGTCTCAATACATTCCACTTATCCACCTTCGTATTTTTCTTATTCAGGTTTTCTGTTTCTCATCTACAGTGTCACAAATGTTTACGGTCCTTCAACTCGGCACATACTTCCTCATACGCTTCTCTCTCTCTCTCTCTCTCTTCACTTGCCACCACCTTCACTTCCTCATCTCTTCTTCTCTCCCTCCCCTCAGGCCTCTCTCTCTCTCTCTCTCTCTCTCTCTCTCTCTCTCTCTCTCTTCCTTCACTTCCTCATCTTCTCTCCCTCTCCCCACTCACAGGTCTCTCTCTCTCTCTCCTTTACTTCCTCATCCCTCTCTCTCTCTCTCTCCTTCACTTCCTCATCCCTCTCTCTATCTCTCTATCTCTCTCTCCTTCACTTCCTCATTCCTCTCTCTCTCTCATCTCTCTCTCTCTCCTTCACTTCCTCATCCCTCTCTCTCTCTCATCTCTCGTCGTCGCCTTGGGTCCACTCACTCACTCAGCACCCATTATCTGGTCCTGATCAGCTCACGTCTGGGTTCCTTGATATTCAGGCGTCACGTCGCACCTCACCACTTGTCCACGGAGAGTTTGGTGGGAAGAAGGTTTGGCGGAAAGGAGAAAAGATGAGGGTTTGGTGGGAAGAAGATTTGGCGGGAAAAGAAGTGGGTTTGGCGGGAAGGAGAAAAGATGAGGGTTTAGTGGGAAGAAGGTTTGGCGGGAAAAGAAGTGGGTTTGGCGGGAAGAGGGTTTGGCGGGAAAGTGGGTTTAGCGGGAAGAGGGTTTGGCGGGAAAAGAAGTGGGTTTGGCGGGAAGGAGAAAAGAAGAGGGTTTAGTGGGAAGAAGGTTTGGTGGGAAAAGAAGTGGGTTTGGCGGGAAAAGAGGGTTTGGCGGGAAAGTGGGTTTAGCGGGAAGAGGGTTTGGCGGGAAGAAGGATTGGTGGGAAAGTGGTTTTAGAGGGAAGAAGGTTTGGCGGGAAAGGAAGAGGGTTTGGCGGGAAAATAAGAGGGTTTGGCGGGAAAATAAGAGGGTTTGGCGGGAAAGTGGGTTTAGCGGGAAGAAGGATTAGCGGGAAAGTGGGTTTAGCGGGAAAGTGGGTTTGGCGGGAAGAGGGTTTGGCGGGGAAAGTGGGTTTAGCGGGAAGAGGGTTTAGCGGGAAGAGGGTTTGGCGGGAAAAAAGGCTCGTGCGCTAGCCTCTCTTCCTTTCCCGCGCTTTCTGTTTTTGTTTTTCTTGTTTAGTTACATTTGCCCGGGAAGGATATATTTATACTTATAGTTAGAGATGAACTTAAATTATGTCTTGACCAACAGTATATACTTTCAATAATTATCCCTAAAGCCATTAATTTCTTGAACTGAAAGGTAATGTATGTATGTATGTATGTATGGCTTTTAAACATAACCTCGAAATTTCAGCAGCATATAAATCAATCCTTTTTTAAGACATTTTTTTTATATAACAAATTGTGTATCCTATTGTTAGTTAATTGGATTGAGGATGATTGGAATACGGCTAACAGAAAAGAGAGAGAGAGAGAGAGAGAGAGAGAGAGAGAGAGAGAGAGAGAGAGAAACAGAGAGAGAGAGAGAGAGAGAGAGAGGAGGGAAAGTGTCATGGTCAGAAGGTGGGAGGGAGGGAGATAGAGATAAGGCTAACAGAGAGAGAGAGAGAGAGAGAGAGAGAGAGTATAGTGAAGTGTGTGTATTAAGGAGATAAACACACTCGATATTTTATAAGGCTACTGTTTGATTTCTCCAGACATTAACAACGAAAACACAGATCACCCCATAAGTAAAGTAACAGTAAGGGGGTAGTTCACGTTTGCTACATACATACATACATACATTGGAGTGCCATGATTCCTCCAAAGTATGTCAGCCAGGAAACAGGACCAACAAATGAACAAAAATAATAATAATGGTGTTCTGTTGCTTAGAATTTCAACAAGCTTGGCCAATTATTGTCATGTATCTTGTTGTTGTGTGTGTGTGTGTGTGTGTAAAGATGTAATGTGTGTGTGTGTGTGTAAACGGGTAGTGTGTGTGTGCATGTAAAGAGGTAGTGTTTGTATGTAAAGAGGTAGTGTGTGTAGTGTGTGTGTGTAAAAAGGTAGTGTTTGTGTGTAAAGAGGTAATGTGTGTGTGTGTGTAAAGGGGTAGTGTGTGTAGTGTGTGTGTGTGTGTAAAAAGGTAGTGTTTGTATGTAAAGAGTTAATGTGTGTGTGTGTAAAGAGGTAATGTGTGTGTGTGTGTGTGTGTGTAAAGGGGTAATGTGTGTGTGTGTGTATGTGTGTGTGCATGTGTGTGTGTGTGTGTGTGAAAGCTAAGGTAGGTGATGAAAAAAAAATATATACATATATATAAAATAAAATATGAATAACAAAATAAATAAAAAGAGACTTGGTATGCATGGAAATTTTAAATGTCGG
>JAWZYT010006104.1:0-17500 GCA_034508575.1 Petrolisthes manimaculis
ATGAAAGGTGTTATGGCATATCTTGACCCTCTCCCCCTGCCTCCCTGTCCCCCCTGCCCCCCTGTCACACCCTTCCACCCTTTAGGGATTTGTTGACGAAAGAGGGAGGCAGGGGGAGAAGGGAGGAAGAGGCTAGGGGAAGGGAGATATAAGGAAGAAATAATGAGACAGAGAGAGAGAAGGAAATAAGAAAGGGAGGAATAGAAATAGGAGGGAGGAAGAAAAAATAGGGTTAACTAGACGAATATTAAGTGAAAAGAGATAGAAGGGAATGAATGATAAACGGAAAGAGGAGATGAAGGTGGAGAATGAGATAATAGAGATAGAGAGATTATAAGAAGGGAGAAGTGAAGAGAAAAGAGAAGAAGGATAAAAGGAAGGGAAAAAGGGGAGAAAATAGAGAGTAAGGAAGGTATGGTCCAAAAGATAAGATAGGGAGATAAGAGGGAGGAAGGAGAGAGAGGGGTGAGAGGAGGGAGGGGGAGGAAGAAAATGAGAAGGGAGGGAGGGAGGAAGGAGAGAGAAGAGGAGGGAGGGAGAGGGAGAAGAGGAGGGAGGGAGAGGAAGAAGAGGAGGGAGGGAGAGGAAGAAAGTGAGAAGGGAGGGAGAGGAAGGGAGGGTGGAAAGAGAGAGAGAGGAGGAGGGAGGGAGAGAAGAAGAGGGAAGGAGAGAAGAGATAAATAAACGAATAACTGATAAAAAGCAGGGAAACAAATAGAGGACAGAAAAGGGTGAAAAAAAATTATAAAAAAAGATAAAAGATAAATGAGTAGAAAAATATGGAGAGACAGAAAAATGAAAAAAAATTATAATAGATAAAATAAGTGTTAAAAGAAGGGGGTTTGAATGGTAAAGAAGTATCAAAATAGAGAGAAAAAAAATAAAAAAAATAAAAAGGAATTATAAGAGAATTGTGGAAAATAAAACAGGTCTAAAATATAAATAAATGGGGTAAATGGTAAAGGGAAAGAATAAGAAGAGAAAATAAAATAGAAGAAAACGGGAAACACGTAAACAGAAATAAAAAAAATGAGAGGAAAGAAGGGATTATGGAAATAAAAAAAAAAAAATGCATTTATATGGCAAGATGAAAGAAAACGAAGATCAAAGAAAATGAGAAAGTAAAATTTAATTAATTAATAAATGTGATGAGGGAGGAATTGAAATGATACGAGTGAGAAAGAATTAAAGTAAGAAAGAGACAATGAAGAAAGGAGAAGGAGGAAGGAAGGAAGGAAGGAAGGAAGGAAGGAAGGAAGGAAGGAAGGAAGGAAGGAAGGAAGGAAGGAAGGAAGGAAGGAAGGAAGGAAGGAAGGAAGGAAGGAAGGAAGGAGAGGAGTGAAAAGAGAGGTGAGATATATACTGCAGAGAAGAGAGTAAAGGATGGGAAAACTGATGAGGAGTGAGAAAGAGGTGATAAATAAAAGGAATGAGAAAGAGGTGAAGAATAAAAGTTGTAAGAACGAAGTACAAAATTTTCAGGCATTGTACAGGAGTTTGAAAGAATAATTAAATGTGTGATATTGTCAATCTTACTATTTCGATTTCGACGTTAAGGGAGTGTGGGAGTAGGGGACAGGCTTGGGTGGGGGGGAGGGGGTTTGGGAGGTGCGGTCGTAGGGAGACAGGCTTGGGGGGGGATTAAGGGGGTGCGGGAATAGGGGACAGACTTTCTACCCCCCCCCAAAGCCTGTCCCCTTACTCCCGCACCCCCTTAATAAAACAGTAACCTTTATCTAGTTCCCTCTATCGTCGAAGAAATACGTATAGTTTAATATTACCGTATCCTTTATCATTCTAATCCCTCAAAATCCTCCCAAAGCAGAATAATCCCCAAGTAAACATCAGAGAAGTCAGAGCAACAACAAGATGCCAGATATTGTCAGACGAGTTTCAGGGGATGATAGTATTAGTTTTAGTACCAATATTGGAGTACACTGATTTCCTCCAAAGCATGCCAGGAAACAAGACCACCACATCAATAGAACATAATGGTACAGTTGGCCACATATGAAGTTGGTATGTGGCTCTTTTTACTGTCTTGTGAGGTGGCTACAAAAGAAAGGAAAGTTAAAAAAAAAATGTAGTTTGTTGACAGGCAGACAGTAAAATATTATTACTGTGCCTGCTTGTCAACAAACTATATATTATAACTTTTATTCACTTTTCTTGCTGTTGTAATTAAGTACCAACTTCATGTGTGGGCAACTGTACATGTCCCGATGCTGGAAAAAATAGTTTGGAGGAATCACCATCTCCAAAATAATAATAATAATAAAAAAAATAAAAAAATAAATAATAATAATGATGCCAAAACTGTGTACCCTCCCCTTACTTCAAGAGAGAGAGAGAGAGAGAGAGAGAGAGAGAGAGAGAGAGAGAGAGAGAGAGAGAGAGAGAGAGAGAGAGAGAGAGAGAGATGAGAGAGAGAGAGAGAGAGAGATAGAGAGATAGAGAGAGATAGATAGAGAGAGAGAGAGAGAGAGAGAGAGAGAGAGAGAGAGAGAGAGAGAGAGGAGAGAGAGAGAGAGAGAGAGAGAGAGAGAGAGAGAGAGAGAGAGAGAGAGAGAGAGAGAGGAAATAGAAACTGTGTGTACTGTTGTGGTGATATTCTTGGGGTGGAAGGGGAATGTGATCCGTGCAAAGTGTCTGGGAATGCCATCAATCCTGGGCCCCGATCACTGTGTAAGATGGTGGTGGTGGTGGTGTTTGGGAAGCTTACCAACCCAATCCCGGTGGACTAGGAATGTGGCTGTGAATTGCAAGGGATGGGGAGGGATAGATAGATAGGTAAATATATGGATAGATAGATTGATAGATAGATAGATAGATGGATGGTTGGAAGGATAGATAGGTAGATATATAAATAGACAGATAGACAGATAAATGGATGGATGGATGGATGGACAGATAGTGTGTGTGTGTGTGTTGAGAGTGAAGGGAAGCAGGGAGAGAGTGAGAAAGAGTGAGAGAGTGAGAGAGAGGAGAGAAAGTGAAGGGAAGCAAGTAGAGTGAGAGAGTGAGAGGTTGTGAGGGATAACTTGGCACCGGAGAGAACTGTCATTAATAAGGCCACGTGTACATACATACATACATACATACACACATACACACATACACACAAAAGAATTTACATACATACATACAAGCATACACGAGAGCTACCTAATTCATGATCTTTTATGTTCATACATAATTATATGACTGCCTGGTAGCGTTACGAGATACCCCCTCTACACACACACACACACAGAGAAAAACAAGAGTTGGAATAATATTTGTATGAGATTGAGAGTGTGTATATGGGAGGGGGAACACTATTATATGAGGTGGAGGTGGAGGTGGGAAGGGCAGACTATCAGACTACCACTACCACACGTCACCTACGCCCAGGGTCGCTTGCCGGGCCACAACAGTTCACATCACAAGTAAGCTATAGCCAGTAGTATAATGTCTGGTTGGGGCGGGACGGGGCGGGGGCGGGGCTGGGATAGGAGGGTTCATGGGGCGGCCTCACTCACCCTCGGGGCTCACCAACAACCCCAGGTCCTTCTCGCTCATGCCCTTGACCTCTCCGCCGCCCTCGATGGTTGGTGTAAGGATGACGTCTGTGTCTGGTGGTGGTGGGGGCGGGGGTTCGTCCTCGTCGTCAGTGTCGCCGTAGTGGAGGTCCTTCTCTGCCTTGCGTTGTTTTACCTCGCTCCAGGAACTCAGCCACCACCAGGTCTCGTTGTGAGGGAGGAGTGGGTTCCCTGGGCAGCTCTCGTCGAGGCCGACTTACTTTAATGATCTTCCTCTCTCGTCTCTCAACCTTCGTCTCCATCACCTCCCAGTATTCCTTCAGTAATGATTGTCGTAGACGGTCACTCTCACTGATGGGCGGCTCGGACAGCTGGCGTGGTGGGCCGCTGGGAACAGGCTTGAAATAATTAAGAAAACGTTCCTCTGCCTCCAGCATTTCTCGTGACGGTGGCACCCTGAGGCATCCCTCTTGATCCTGCTGCCGCTCCTCCTCCGTCTTGTGCTTGGCCCGGGGTGTCCCTTGGAAATATTTCATGTAGCGCATCTCAGCCTCCACCTGCTGGGGGTCCGGGTAGGCTTCTCTCTGTTCCTGCTCTTGCTCTGAGCGGCGCTTGGGGCGGGGTGGGCCAGGGTTGAAGTAGGAATAGGTATCGTCGTTCGGCTTCCAGCTGTTGGGGGTCAGGTTCTGGGGTGGTTTCGATCATGGAGGAGGGGCGACGCTTGGGTCGGGGTGGTCCAGCATTGAAATATGCCAGGTATCGTCGCTCAGCTTCCATCTGCTGTGGGTCAGGCTGCAGGAAGTCCGAGGAGGGTGTGGTGGGTGTGGTGGGTGAGGGGGGATGGTGGGGACGGGGAGGGCCAGCATTGAAGTAGGCCTGGTAACGTTGTTCTGCCTGTAGCTGCTGAAGTCTGGCGCCGGGGAGATGGTGGAGCGAGGGCGGGGTGGAGGGCCAGCGTTGAAGTAGGACATGTAGCGGCGCTGAGCTGCCTGCTGGGCCTCGTCAGGTTCTGGGGTCCTGCTCATCAGTTCACGGGTGGGGGTGGAGGCCCGGGGGGGACCCAGGAAATATCCACTATAGCGACATTGGGCAGCTTTCACGTGGAAGGTCAGGGCCTCGAGGTTCCTGTGACACACTACGTGACCGTTGCTGTGCGAAGGGCGGCGGTCTGAAGTAGGAGAGGTAGCGACGTTCAGCGTACACCTGCTCTGGGTCACGCTCGTCCATAGGGGTGCGGGGGGGGCGGGGGAGGGGGGAGCGGGGAGGTGGACTTACTGGTACGCATTTCAGCGTTGGGGTATTTTGCAGACCTGACGATGTCTTCAACGACTTATGGTGTCATCTTCATCCACTGGGGGCACCACTGTCATGTCTGGGGGCGTCTTCCACACCGTTGATGGACTGTTGGAGTTGCATGGTGGAGGGAAGGGAACTGAGGAGTTTGGTGGTACGGGATAATCGGGCCAAAAACACCCACTCAGCCAGACCTTCTGCTTCCAGGCGTTCTTTCTTATACGACACAGTCTGGCTGGAGGAACGTGTTGGTGGAGGTGACGGAGGTGAGGTCGGAGAATGTTGTGTTTGGCTGTTGGTACCACTGTCACAAGTCAGTGGTGGCGGGGTGACACTGAGGTTGGTAATACTGGGAGGGGGAGGGCGTTCAGGTGACTGTGACTGTGACTGAAGGTGAGGAGGGCAGGGCGTAGGTTCACGGGGCTGCGTGGGGCCACACTGGGTAATGCGCGGCTGGCACGGTTCCGACAACTCTGCCGTGGCTATGCCACGATCAGCACTGGCACCATGAGCCAGGAGCCTGGCCTCGCCGGGCTGCTGTGGGGACGAGGGTGGGGAAGGTAGTGGTGGAGGGGAGGGGAAGTGTTGGGGGGGTGTTGGGGCATCAAACCTACAAGTGGTATCTGCAGGAGGGACAGGGAGGGTAAAGAGGAAGGGTGGTGAGGGGGGACGCTTGTCATCATGGTGGGCACGACGTTGTTGGTAACTCAGGTGAAGGTTCCATAACCTCTGTAGCCGGCGAGCGTCTTCCCCGGTGTACTGGCCACCGGGGGGAGGAGGTACTTCAGGAGGATCATTTGGGGAAATACCCGCCACGGTAATGTTAGTGACGCCTGACTCTATCACCTCCTCATATCCCACCTGGGATGCTGCAAGAGGAGGAGAAGCTGGTAGTGGAGGAGATGGCAGAGAAGTAGTAGTAGTAGTAGTAGTAGTAGTAGGAGAAGGAGGAGGAGAAGGAGGAGGAGAAAGAGGAGGAGGGGAAGGTACAGATGATAAGGTAGGAAGTAAGGACGTGGGGTGTTCCCCAATGGTCTGTGTCTGCAGTGTTAGTTCCACACTTCCCTTACCGTTGGGGACTGAGGGTTGGGTTTGGTCTGGGGGTTGCCCCAGGGGTGTCCAGGTCCCACGCAAAGTCTTGTCTGATGTTGTCTCCTGCCCCACCAGTAGCTCCGTGTCCGTGGCGTACCCTCTGTCCTCTGAGGTGGTGGGGGTCGGTCTGGGCCTGGCTGGGGGGTGCTTGTGGCGGCCGTTGGTGCGTCTGGCCCCGGGGTCACTCTGGTAGCCGTCTTCGCCCGTACCGCCGTCAGCAGACAGCCGCCGCACGTGCGGAGGAACAGGCGGCTTCCCGGTGGGTACGCGAGCCACCGGGGCAAAGGCTGGGTACACACGGGCCCTCACCTTGGATGTGGTCAACCCACACACTGACTGCATCTCTACACCCCCGCCTCTATCCGGGGTCGAGGTAAACAGTGTGCTCGCCTCCTGCTTGCGGGGCGGGGCAGCGGGAGGGTTGTTGCCCCGCTGCCCCGCCCCACCACACACAGCCTCCTGGGGCACGGCTGGCGGGGCACCTGTGGAGAGAGAGTGTGACCGCCCTGCCCTGCCCTTCCCTTCCCTTCCCTCCCCCATCACACACACACATCACTACTCTACTGTACCTCACATATCATCAAACACACATTCAACGATACTACAGGCAATGGGGGGTGGGTGGGGGGGTGGAAGGGGAAGTGGCAGAGAAGCATTGGGGGCTCGACACGTGGGGTGGGGGGAAGAGAGGGAGTGGGGGTTAGCTGGGGAGGGGGGAAGAGAGGAAGTGGGGTTGACTGGGGAGGGGGGCAGAGAGTTGAAGCAGGAGTATGATGGGGTTTAGTGGGGTGGGGGAGGCGGGGGTTGAGGAAGGGGGAGAGTAAGCGGAGTGGTGTAGGGGAATATAATAGGTCGAGTATGATGATCACTATAAAGTCTCCCGTCAACACACACAAAAAAATGAGAATATAAAAATAGACTAGTATAGGACGGATGTGGAGTTGGCGTAACCTTTCGTCTATATCTGTTAAAAATAAACATTACGCATCGGACACCAATGTACAGAACAGAACAGTACACACTCGATCTTTACTCTCTTCCTCACGTCTCCCTCACCTCTCACCACCAACACTTACCTACAATACCAACCTTCTTATCATAATTTCACTTGATTGTTTATTTACCTCATCTGTCTCTAAGATTTACTTTTCTTTAACATTTCTTCTCGTTTCACTAGGCCCTTACTAAAATAATAATAATAATAATAATAATAATAATAATAATAATAATAATAATAATAATAATAATAATAATAATAATAATAATAATAATAATAATAATAATAATAATAAAAATATTAATAATAATAATAATAATAATAATAATAATAATAATAATAATAATAATAATAATAATAATAAAATAATAATCGTTACTAAAACATTTACAACATAATTATAATGGGTTAGAAAATGAAAATGAAAAATATGACAGTGGTTTAGACAATGAAACAGTCTAATGAAAAAAAAAGGTTAAAAAAAAATGATATAAAGGAGTGTTGGTAGACGAACAAAATTACAAAAATATATAAACAGTATGAGTATGAGTAAAATAACAAAATATCTATCATATAATTATACAGTAAACAGGGTATCTATACGTTATCTCAACACACTATATTGTATGAACATGTAAAACCAACCACTTTCTCTATGAACGAGTCCTAAAGTACGTATATAATAATTATGTATTAAAAGTTAACTTGTGCACATTTCCCCGGCCACTGTGACACCCCTTGGCATGGCTCCAGTGAAGGTCATACATACATACAGGGACTATATTGATCGCAGATGTGGTCGTCGTGGTAAGCTGATTGGAGGTTTGGGAATTTTTTTATAGAGCCACAGTAAGGCATGAACACTGATAGATAGACGGATACATAGAAAGAGAGATAGATGGATAGACATATATATAGAAAGAGAGAGAGACAACAGAGACACAGAAAGAGAGACAGAGGCACTGAGAGACAGACAGATACACAGAAAGAGAGATAGATGGATAGACAGGTACACAGAAAGAGACAGACGGAGACAGATAACATACAAAAAGACAGACAGACACACAAACAAAAACACACATACGGACAGACAAAAAAAAAAAAAAAATAACATACAGACACACACGTACAGACAGACAGACATACAAAAAAAAATAAAAAAAAATAAAAATAACATACAGACACACACGTACAGACAGACAGACATACAAAAAAAAAAAAAAAAAAAAAAAGACAGGTCGAATATAATTATGCTCTGAATCCTCCAAACTAATCCAAGCAACAGAACACCATTAATTTTGTCCCCTCTGGTCCTGTTTCCTAGCATACTTATGGAGGAATCAAGGCACTCCAATGTACATACAAAAAAAGAATTACCACCTAAATTTAAAATCTATACAAACAGCTCGTATCTCCACAACCTCATCACATTGGAGTGCCTTGATTCCTCCAAAGTATGCCAGGAAACAGCACCAGAAGAACAAAAGTAATGGTGTTCTGTTGCTTAAAAATAGTTTGGAGGAATCATTTGCTCCAGAATTTTCAAAAGTGCATTTATCCTCTTAATTGTACATTGCTTTCCTCTTTTATTTCAAGGCAGAAGAGGGATTTGGGGTACAGTCGTGAACAAAAGGTTTCGCCCACACTCAGTTCACTTATTTGGCTTATATTCAGTGACGTATTTGAGTATAATAATAATAATGATATTAATAATAATAATAATAATAATAATAATAATAATAATAATAATAATAATAATAATAAAATATGTAATTACTATCATTATTATTACCACTATTATTATTATTATTATTATTATTATTATTATTATTATTATTATTATTATTATTATTACTATAATTATATTCACGAGTTTCAACCACGATGGTGAGGCCAGAGAGGGACACGAAATTTAGTCCCTAACTGTACAGGGGCTGTATCTGGGGTCTCTAGGGACACACACACTCCACTCAATTAATCTCTACAGTGAACTATTTTAATGCGAGTAAATTAATCGTTTATCCAATTAAGTCATTATCTCGTAGGCTATATACACCGGCTATATATACATTTCACGTACGGTAAACAATTCAGGGTTTGTTTGTTTGCTTGTTTGTGGGAGCTTATACCTACTAGTTTGCAATTGTTTGTAAATTGTTGACATAATATAATATAAAGGCAATTTGTGTGTAATTTTCAGTGTGCAGTAAATATATTTATTTCTTGTGTCTAAGGAATAATTTAAACTTGGGGTAAAAAGCAATTTGTTCATTGTTATTTTAGGAGAACCTCCATCAATGTAATATTAATTAATACACTGAAGTACAATCTTTCCAACATTAAGTCTGTAAATATCTGTTGCTAATGAGTACAGTAGTGGTTATCGTGGTCAGGTGTTTCGTGTTACCTTACCACTCTTTAGTGTTATTTCATTATTAATCATAACGTTAAATCATAATTATATAGACTCGAATACTCCCTCAATTTTGTTACCATACATTTTTTTAAGTGTTGGACGATATACAACTTTTATCTACACCTGTATCCAATTCCTTATTTACTATCTGTGTAAAAAAATTGTTGATGAGGCAAAACAGGTGGCTAATGAAATTCAGTCACATCCAACACCCACCCACCCACACACATCACGTCACTAGCCAGCAGCTACCCATGATGTCAGTTTCCCTTCATACTCTATCTTGTGTCACACTTTCTACATCCTCGTCAAAACGGGTACATGCAACTTGTGGTTTCATCGATACTTTTAGCATAATTTACTTGTGCTTTAATCTCCAGAGTCGCACACCAGTTTGGGCAGCACGCATTTAAAGGCATTCCTAATTTAAATGTCCTATGTCATACTGTTTGGTAATTTATGGGATATTTAAGTGTAGAGTTAAGGAGGAAGGAGAGGGAGGCTGGGGGAGAATGGAAGCGCTGGTGTTAGCATGGACAGGGTCAGCTTCGGAGTGGCGTTAGTAGCAATTCTTTTTCAACCTACCAGTCTGCCACGTCTTCTCGCTGTCCCTACCCAGGTGTGGCTCCAGGGGCTTCCTCGGCACGGCTGGAGGTGGTGGTCGTGCTGGGGCAGGGGCTGGGGAAGGAGCTGTGTCTGGGGCAGGAAGAGGAGACGGTGTGACGGCATCCAGTTCTGACAACACATTTTTTAGTTCGTTCACCACCTTGAGGGGCATTTTATCCTCACTGGGTGTAGAAGTTTGTCCCTCCTGCTTCTTCTGCTGCATTATTTTTTGCTGCTGGAGTTCCTTGATCATCCTTTGCTGTTGTTTGTGAAGTTCCTGTAGTTGTGGGTCACGTGTGGAAGGCTGTGCCATAGTTTGTTCTCTAGCTGGTCCAAACACCCACTTACTGGCGTCGTACTTCACCTTTGTATTCTCCTCAAACTCAGATTCAGTGTCAAAGTCAGTCTCAGTCTCGTACTCTGTGTCAGTCTGTGAGGCTGCCTCGTACATGCGCACGTACCGAGTAGAATCGGTCTGGATGCCGATGGTGTTACTTTTTGCTGCCTCTTGTACCGATCCAACCAAGGGCGCTGTGTCAGGTCCTGTGGCAGTGTCCTTCGTCACCACTTGCTGCTCTCCTGGCTTTTGTTGTACCAATCTTGGTGACGTCAGTGGCGCTGGATCATGAATTGAGCCATGATATTTGCTCTTAGGTTCGACAGAAGTAGCAGTCTTTTTTGTGACAACTGTTTTCATGCTTTTCCCACCAACTTTCTTACTTTTACCATCGAACTCTTTCTTTGTTGTAGCAACACTTTCAGTGAACCTAAACATTTCAGCAGTGATTGCTTCAAGAGCCGCAAAATCGATCACCTGTGACTTCTCCTCAGGGCTCTTACAAGCTGCCTGGGGAAGATCCTGCTCGTTAACTTTAACTTCATCCTTTACTGATTTCTGTGGCTCGTCTTTACTATTTTCCACCTTCATTGCTTCATTTCTGGGTTTCTGAAGAGGATAAACATCTGCAGGTTTATCAGGTAATGTTCCCTGATTTACTTCACTTATTTCCTGAAGCATTTCCTTGAAAGGATTCACATTGTCATACAGTGAAGGGATGTTCTCCTCATCCTCGACAACCACTGATCCACCCAGGGTACTGCTGAAGGAGACAGTGGGCTCACTAGGGGTTGGGAGGGACACCTGATCTTCATGTAGGCTCTCTTGTATGACTGGTAGTGGTAGTGTCCTCGGGGGGTACATCATTTTGGCTTCCTCAGGCCTTGGAGCCACTGATATGGAAGCCACAGAGGTCACAGGAATGGGTGCAACCAATATGTCTACATCAACCATTGAACTGGAGATACTAACAGCAGGTTCGTCTTGTTTCAGGACTTCTTGTGTACCAGGAGATTGTCTGGAGATGAGCGTTTCTTGAGTATCCAGGGTTACTTCACCTTCACTATCTGAAAAGTCTGAATCGAAGGGGTTCAAGGAGCGAGGGGGCCGCTTTGGGGGCTGGGAATCTGAAAACTCTGCCGGTGGAGGTGGGGACTGTATTTTGGTAACCTCTACAGGAACCTCACAAGTTTTGCTCTCGTTCTTTTCAATGACTTCAACTTTGTTTGTATCAGTTTTGGATACACCAAGGATCTCTTCATAAGGAGGGAGTGGTGGTGGAGACTCATCTTTGGTAGCTGAACTTGACTTTAGGCTCTCCAACCTAACATCTCCACCCTTGAAGGATGAACTAGAGGCAGAATTGTCAGACTGGTCACCACTGCTCAATTCCTCCACGGTGGTTGGGATCATCTTCTTTTTCCTCCGAGGGGGCCTGATACGCTCGGGTAGCTTTGGCAGGAGTGGCTCTGTTTTGTTGTTGATTTCTTCGACAGTGGACGGTAGAGGGAGGGACGAATCACTCTCCAGTTCCTGAGTGCTCTCGTCCGTCTCCTTCAAGATGACGGTCTCCTGCTGCTGAGCCACACAGGTGATAAGTTGAGGGCTAGCAATGATTAGTTCACCCTTTGGTTTCTCCTCCAAAATCACTGTTGTCTTTAAGTTGTTGTTTCTTGTGTTTCTTTCATTATAATCTTCCAATCCCTTATTATGTCCTTCTCCATCAAGATCAAAACGAACTTCTTTCTTAAGTTCCTGTGAAGAATTGAGTGATCGGTTACTACCTTTGAGACTTGACTGACACTCCTTCTTGGGGATCTGAGTATTATCTGTTTCCTTTTTGTGTACATCCGGGTCCTCACTCTCGCTCTCTGAAGTGGTGATCAAATCTGACTTGCGATTCTTGCGCTCTTTATATTTCTTTCTTAGGTACTTCGGAGATCCCTTCTTTAGAAACTCGGCGATGTTAAAACCTTTCTTCCCTTCCTCACCTTTAGACATATCTGGCGTCTGTGATCGACTGGACTTTGAATCAGGTGTGTCTGCTCGGAGTGACTGGGGAGTGACGGAGCGACTGACCTGTGGAGTGACCTGGTAACTGGAATCACTCTGGTTGTCCTTGGGTGTGATGGGTTGGTCCTGGTTCCCGGATTCTCTTCCAGCTTTCCGTACCGTTATCATTTCCAGAATTCTCTCCTTCACTCGTTCGAACTTACTGCCGCCAGATGGAAGGTTTGGCTGTTCTGTTGGAGGTTCAGTTTCCTCAAGTGTTTTGGTTTCTTTTACTATAGTTTCTGTCATGATAATTTCATTTGAGTCTTCTGATTCACTTGGAGATTTTTCGACATCGTCACTAATATCCTGAAGCAGCTGACGTAGAAAAGCCTCTTCTATTTCATCAGAAATAGCAGTGTTCTCAAGAGCATCAAAAAAGTCATTTAAATCACTCTCCTGATAGCTCCTTCTTAGACGCTCCAATTCCTTCAACACTCGTTCATCATTATAAGATTCTCGTGATATGTATGGCTGCATTTCCTTCGATTTGGACAATTGTCTCCTCTTGATTTCGGGTTTTGGTTGCTGACTACTTGCTGTTGGAGGTAGAGGGGGTTTGACTACACGTATGCCATTAGCAACATGTTCTATTTTAGTCACCTTGGATGTGGAATTTCCATTAACGAGAGGAGGCTCTAAAGAAGCTGGGGTTTTAGTCTCTACAAAAGTGGAATCTTCTTTTGTTTTTGGAGTGTTTGTCTCAAACTGTGCTGTTTTTAATTCACTTTCGATTTTAACATTCCTTGGTTCTATATGGTCCTCTATAATTTTTCTAGTAAGTGGTGGACTTTGAGAGAACTTCTTTTTTGATAATGGACTAACATTGTCTTTACTTTTACCAAAAGAATCAGTACGCTTGACATTTGGCTGTGACTCCTTGTCTGAGACAGGGGTTAGTCGGTCCTCCTCACCTGGGAACTGTCGTTTCTGGAGCAAGGTTTGTGCTGCCTGTTCTATGCTTTCCAGTTCATCTATGGCGTCCTTGATACTCGTCTGTCTCTTGTGGTCAGTCTGTTGGGTGACCTTGGTTGGGGTGCTGCTGGAGTCTGCTGCTGTTGAGACTGACTGACTTTTCCCGTCCTGCTGGTCCTCATCCAAATATGACAGTCTTGAATTGACTGATGAGAGTTCTGACATATCTTTGGCAACAGTGTCATCTGATCCAGCTGTTGCAGAGGATCCAACTGTAGCAGTGGAGGCCATTGACATTCGCCAGCCTTCAGAAGAACGAGGAGATGATGCTAAAGACCCAGAGATCTCACTCTTGGAGCCTCCATCACCTGAGGCACTGGAATAATACTGACCCATGTCGGAGTCCAGATTTCCGTTTGGTGTACCACAGGAGGAATTCTCTCCTTCCTCTTCCTCCTTATCCTCTTCCTCTTCCTCCTCTTCTCTTTCCTCAATTATAGTTGACCAGCGGCTTCCTTCCCTGATGTTTTCACACACCCACTGCGGGTTGAACAATACCACTTCTTCCTCTTCTTTTTCTTCTGGACCTTCTGATAACAAATGTTCTGGTCGTAAATTGGGATATTGTCTCTCTACTCTTTCTAGTTCT
Source organism: Petrolisthes manimaculis (assembly GCA_034508575.1). Lineage (NCBI taxonomy): Eukaryota > Metazoa > Arthropoda > Malacostraca > Decapoda > Porcellanidae > Petrolisthes > Petrolisthes manimaculis. The sequence continues at coordinate 13,879 of JAWZYT010006104.1, forward strand.
TCTTGAAAGTTGTTAAATATTGAATCGTTGCTCTCACGCAGTGAGCTCAAATCCTCTAACGTCGGACTTCTAATCAGTGTGTCGTCGTCGTCTTCGTCGCTGCTGTCGTCGGGGAACTTAATGATGGCACCAGTGGTCTCGTCGTACTCTGGCAGCGTCTCCTTGGAACTCGTGTAGTGAGGAGGGAGTGAATTGTACTCCTGTAGCTGCTGTGTCGATAACTCTCTTACCGAGTGTTCTGTCAATGTGTGTGTCGTCGCTTGGGTCAACTCAGTATCATTCTCTATAGGACAAACGGGACCTCCAATGGGTCTGGTGGCCTCTTCGTAGACCAGAGTATCGGTCGAGGTGTCGGTCTGAGAACTGGCCTCGTCACTCTCGGCTGAACCACGTGACTCTGAATAAGAAACACCCAAGTAGGACAAGTTGAGGGACGACCTGGTACTCTCCCTGGTTCCTGCTGACTCCTGCTGGTGGGTTGCTCTCTCTCCCTCTTCTCCTTCAGTGGCCCTCAGGATGTTGGGGTCCACTCCGTATGTCTCGAGGATGATGACGGATGATGAACCTGAATCGTCTGAAGCTGAGGGTAGGGGACCAAGGCATCAGATAATATTACAACAGTGAAGCTGCAAGTGTCAGTCTTTCTAGTCTACCGGTGACCAAGAACTGTGAGAGAAGGAAATTTACAAGTCTGCATTACTCGACGAGGACAATTATTATTAATACTATATGGTGTTATATTATTTGAGACTCCATTCCTTTCGTATATTTGGTCTCGGCTGTGTTTTTTTTTTTTTTTTCTTGCTTGGTGTTAATTGGGGGTCCGTGCAGGAGGTGGAGGGATGCGAATGAGAGTAACTGATGTGAAGTGAAGCCATAATTATCACTGAGGCCAGACAAGAGGAGGACAGATAAGAGACACTGAGGTTAGGTCCAGGCAGGCAAACCCTTACCTCACGTCGTCTCTCTCTTCCCGTCTTTAATTCCTCCATCTGTATGTATGTGTGTCTTTTCTCACGTTGGCCTCGACGTATGGACGATGCAGGACTTGGTTGGTTAGAACATCAGTAATCCATGCTGACAAGATTCTCTCTCTCTCTCTCTCACTGAGTTAGCCAAACACGTTCATCACCTCCCGGGTCATCCTTGAGGGATTTTGTCTTTCGTAAATGTTAGTAAACTCAGGTCATGCTATCAGTAGAAACTCAAAACAAGTACGGTACCACTGTGAAGGTTTGTACTTGCACTGTAATTCCTTCTTACCTTATGTTAATTAATATCCAAATCAACACCTACAGTCAGTGAAGTACGACTAAAACTGAGCCGGTGTAAAAGTAGGATGCTAGAATAACTGTATAATAAAACCTTTTTTGAGAAGAAGCATACAGTATCTTGACAAACAACAACACATCATTATTGGTTCTCTGAGCTGAAACATTCCCAGGGTTAGTGGATGATACAGCACTTAGCACAAACCTAAAACAATACAAATACGAATACACGCCTCACACAGCGGTCAAGGGCTGTAGAGACCAGTGATTAAGTGGTGTAAAAAAAAAGATAAGTAAGAGAAGCATAAAAAAAAACAGGAGAGGAGAGAGGAGGGTTAAGGGTGAGGAACGGGGGAGGGGAGAGAATCTGACTTGTGAGGTGTGTGAGGAAGTGTGAGGATGGAAGGGGAACGAGTCAGAAGTTGAGGAACGAGGTGGGAGAAGTGATCAAATTAAGTGGAAATGAGAGAGAGAGAGAGAGAGAGAGAGAGAGAGAGAGAGAGAGAGAGAGAGAGAGAGAGAGAGAGAGAGAGAGAGAGAGAGAGAGAGAGAGAGAGAGAGAGAGAGAGAGAGAGAGAATAAGATAAGAAAAAGGTGAGAAAAGGAATGGGGGTAAAAAGTTGGGCTTTAAATTAGGTAAAGGAAGTGAGGAGAAAAGTGAGAGGCAGGTGAGGTGAGGAAAAAGACTAGGATAAAGATGAGTTCGACTGAATAAAGAAAAAGGGTTTAGGAAAATGCTAAGGTAAGATGAGCCTGGTTGAGGAAAATAGTAGGGTAAGGAGGAAAGGAGGGATGGGGTGAGGAAAAGAGAGGGAATGGGGTGTGAAAGAGAGGGGTGGAAAAAGTAAAGAGTTATAGGTTAGGTTAGGTTATAGTAAGTATAGGCAACACACACACACACACACACACACACACACACACACACACACACACACACACACACACACACACACACACACACACACACACACACTTCCTATTCCTACTCCCTCTCTTTCTCCCCAGGACTTCCACCTCTCTAATTCTGTTTCCTCTTCTCTCCCTCCTTTCCCTCCACCACGTCCAACCCTTCTTTCATTCATTTCACTCAATTAACTTCTTGTCAGTGTAAGCATTTTCACTTCCTTCACTCTCATTCACTTTCACTTTCTCCTTTTTACACACACACACACACACACTCCTCTCTCTCTTTCTCTCTCTCTCTCTCTCTCTCACACACACACACACACACACACACACACACACATACAAACACAAACACCTCTCTCTCTCTCTCTCTCTCTATCTATCTATCTATCTATCTATTTATCTATCTATCTATCTATCTATCTATCTATCTATCTATCTATCTATCTATCTATCACTCTTACATACACATTTCTTTTTCTTTTCACATACATTTTCTCTCCTCTTTCCTAATAGTCTCTCCTCTCCACACACCTCACAAGGGATGAGAGACAGAGGGGAGAGGGAGAAGATGTGAGACAGAGGAGGGGTGTAAGAGAGGATGAGAGACAGAGGAGGGATGGGATGGGATGAGAGATAGGAGGGGAGGTAGTAAAGACAGTGAGGGAGGATTGAGAGACAGAGGGAGAGGGAGAAGATATGAGACAGAGGAGGGATGGGATGGGATGAGAGATAGGAGGGGAGGGGAGTAGAGACAACGGGGATGGGGGGGGGATGAGAGACAGAGGGGGGATGAGAGATACTGTAGGAGGGAGGGGAGTAGAGACAGGTGGGGAGGGGTTGAGAGACGGGGGGGGGGGATGAGAGACAGAAGGGGAAGGGGAGGGGATGAGAGACAACGAGGGGGATGAGAGACAGAGGGGGAAGGGAGTGGATGAGAGACAGCAGGAGACAAGAGGTGTACCTTCTTCCCGTCCCAGGTAGGAACACATTCTAATTACGTTTCCTTCCAGGTGTGAGCAAGAAGTGAAATGACATCATGTTTCTCTCTCTCGCTCTCTCGCCTCAATCTCTCCCTCCTCCCTCCCTCTCCTTTCTTCTTACTTCTCTCCCTCCCTTCTCTTTTTACTTCTTTCCCTCTCTCTCTCTCCCTTAATTCTCTCCTCTTTCTCGTCTCTTCTTACTTCTTTCCCTCTCTCTCTCTCCCTTAATTCTCTCCCTTTTTCTCGTCTCTTCTTACTTCTCTCTCTCCCTCCCTCTCTTCTTACTTCCCCCCCCCCCCTCCCTCCTTCCTTCCCATTTTTCTGACTCCTCCAAGTTCCTTCCCCGAATTCTCTCCCCCACCCTGCCCCCCTTCCTCACCTGTTCATGAAGCTCCCCACCCACTCCCCCCTTTCCTTTTTCCTCCCCTTATTCCTCTCTTCTCTTCCTCTCATGTATGTTGA
>JAWZYT010006104.1:20000-22500 GCA_034508575.1 Petrolisthes manimaculis
CACACACAATATTCATACACACACACTCACACACACACACACACACACACACACACAGCCCCGTCCAGTGAAAAGTCTGCTAAAACATTATATCACACCACTATATCTATTAATCTCTGTCATATAATTGGTTCAGTCGAGCTCGTAAAATAGCATCCACTTCCCCAAATGTTTACTGTATATCATCTGAGCTGGTAACACTGTGGCCATGGAGAGGGTGTCAGTCATTGTAGGTGAGGGATTGTATCATGTCCCTGTATACTAATGTTCCACCTACTCTGATCCTCCCACTCCCCCACCACCACCCCTACCAAATTTAAAATGTTATCTACGCAGAATGGCATAAACATCTAAGTGTACGTATGTGGTCGCGGCGAATTTACGAGCTCGGTTGTGTGTACAGTCGGCCTCAGAAATTCGTACACAGAGCCTGAGTTTTTTTTTAACATACTATAGGGATTTTTTTGCCGATTGATTCAAGTATTAGACATATAATTATATAACTAAATTAGAAGAGTTTGGTGTTAGAAATTAAATGTATATGGTACTAAATTTTCTAGTTGTTACGAGCCCTTGATGTCACAGTGGTGTATACGAATTTACGATCTCGAGTGTACATACAAACATACACAAGATTCACTCCAATGTTTCACTCTCATTCACCTGGTAATAATTATATATAGACAGGATTTTTGTTGGTGAATGTACTATAGGTCGTTTATTTTCTACTATTTCATGTACTAAATAGTAATATCTATTGTTTATATTTATTCATCATGATATTTACTCAATAATGCATATTCGTGTTAATTTATCTATCAATCTATATTTTTTTTTCAAGTATAAAATAATAAATACTTTTGTTTTGTATTATTTCACGATATTTATTCACTGATGCATAATCGTGACTGCAAATTTATCTATACATCTATATATATATATTTTTTTTTTTTTTCACGTATAAATTATTTAATACTTTAGTTTGTAATAATTCACGATATTTATTCACTAATGCATATTCGTGACTGTACCAATTTCAATTACTCATTTATACAGCACAAATAAATAAATACCAGTTTGTATTCAGTCACATTACTATTCACTAATGTATGTATATGACTTAGTAGTATCTTGCAACACCCGCCATTAAAATCTGACGCAGTGTGTAATAATGATGAGTAAATAATGGTTAGCGTGTAACTGGACCTCTCTCTCTCTCTCTCTCTCTCTCTCTCTCTCTCTCTCTCTCTCTCTCTCTCTCTCTCTCTCTCTCTCTCTCATACGCACAATTTTTCAGTCTACATATTCCTTACTCCTTAATAAATATATATACAATCTTCACACACCTATCTTTCTCACCCTTCCCTTATATTTTTCCACCTTGCTCCCTTCATTATTATCTTTGTCAATTAACCCTCCCACCCTCATTAACCACAAAACAACAACAACAACAAACAAGATGCACATTCCTCAACACTTGCAAAAGAACAACAAAAACAAAAAAACAATCCTTGTAATGCAACCATGCAGATTAATTAAGTAAACACACAAACACACAAAACACGACCACATGCATAAATAATAATAATAATAATAATAATAAGTTGTCGTAAGCACATTGAGGGGGTCATTTTATATATCTGGGAAAAAAAGAAAAAGAAATGTTTTAATGATTTCCCCCCAAAACTATATATTATGCCACAAAAAAGATCCCCTAGTCTTATTTTAAAGTTATCTGTTTATTGGCAAAGTTGGGGGGAATCCTGAGCCCCCCTCCATTTTCACCCAGAATAAAATAATAAATGTCCCCCTTACTTTGTGGTACATACATACAACCCAGGGGTGAACGATACCTCAGCCCTTCCCAATATAGGTACCAAGTTCATTTCATTAGGTATTAGGGACAGCAGTACTGGGCAATAGGTACTGGGCAATAAATACTGGGGTTAATTAAATGGTACTGGGAAGGAAATTGGTACTGGGAAGGAAATGGGTACTGGGAAGGAAATGGGTACTGGGAAGGAAATGGGTACTGGGAAGGAAATGGGTACTGGGAAGGAAATGGGTACTGGGAAGGAAATGGGTACTGGGAAGGAAATGGGTACTGGGAAGGAAATGGGTATCGGATACTCTAAGAGGCTGTACTGTACCACGAATTAAAGTGCTCGACCGTACACTTGCCTTCACTCATAACTGGTACAGGAGATGAGGACTGACAATACTGAGTGGTGTACCATTTATAACTGCTGGCAACTGTACATCCACTTAACTCCCAAGATGCAACAAACAAACAAACAAACAAACAAAAAAGGTAACGGAACACGATGCAAACACAATGACAAAAAAATGAGATGAAGACAATGAGGAGAAAACAATTAATCAAAGGGACAGTATAGTTTTGGCATTTTTGTACATAATGATTTCCTCCAAACTAATTCAAGCAACAGAACACCATTATATTTGTCCATTGGGTTCTGTTTCGTGGCATATTTTGGAGGAA
>JAWZYT010006104.1:27500-32864 GCA_034508575.1 Petrolisthes manimaculis
ACTACCACTACTACTACCACCACTACTACCACCACTATCTAAATCACGTAACTACCACCATTACCACCCACACCTTACCGGAAGCAATTGTTCGTGTGTGTGTGTGTGTGTGTGTGTGAGTGAGTCAGCAAGTTAGGAGTGAGTCTGTGCGAAGATTATATGCGTTTTCAGTCTTTGTGTGTGTGTGTGAGAGAGAGAGAGAGAGAGAGAGAGAGAGAGAGGAGAGAGAGAGAGAGAGAGAGAGAGTTTGCACGACTGGTGTGAGTAAACGATTTTATGTGCGCCGTGACGTGTGTGTGTGAGAGAGAGAGAGGGAGAGAGAGAGTATGAGAGAAGTGAATAGGAAGAGGTGGAAAATCAATAGAAAGGAATGAAGAGGGGAAGAAAAACACAGGAGAGAGAGAGAGAGGAGAGAGAGAGAGAGAGAGAGAGAGAGAGAGAGAGAGAGAGAGAGAGGTGATAGAATGGAATAAATGAGAGAGAGAGACAGAGAGATTGATTGATTGATGGATATTAGGCGCCGCAACATCGAGGTCCTATTGCGCCAGAAAAAGGTGATAGAGAGGTGTGACAGCAAGCAGGAAGGAAATAAAATGAAAAGAGGGACAGTTGAAAAACTGAAAGATGGGAACTATTTAGTCTGGTCTCTCACTGGCGACCTTCCTAGCATGGGAAGCCCTCTTTCCCCGATATCTGGGCAGAGCAGGGGCCGGAGCCCCCTCTAGTCTAGCTCGCCAGGTCTCAGAGACACACAAGCCCCCCCCCCCCCACCTCGGCAAGGCGGTTCCTGTTAGGGGGAGAGACAGAGAGACTGACGAATAAAGGGTAAGGTAAGAAAAAGAATATCGTAATCATTAAAAGAAAGAAAAAATGCGTGAGGGAGGGCGAAGAAACGAAAGTGGAAAGAAACTGTGGTGAAGAAATAGAGGAAGAAGGGAGAAAGATAATAACAGGATACACAAGGAAAATGAAAGAAGATTAATGATGACTAAGAAGGGTGAATGAAAAAGGGAGATGGGAGAGAGGAAGGAAAGAAGGGAGAAGGAAGATAGAAGGAAAGAGGGAAGGAAGATAGGAGGAAAGAAGAAGGAGAAGGAAGAATAAGCAATCAAATGATCGAGAATGAAATGGAAATAAGATAAATGTAAATACAGAAGAGAAGAAAAGGGAAAGAATAGAGAGAATAATGAAGGAGGGAAAAGAGAGATAAGTAAAGGAGGGGAAATAGAGGAAAAAAGATAAGGAAAAAGGAGTAAATAGGTGAAAAAAAAGCAATAGATAATGAAAGAATTAGAGAATATTAGAGAATTAGTTAAAAGAAATACATAGAGAAAGAAGGAGAGAAAGAGGAGGAATAGAAGGAATAGAAAGAGGAGAATAGAAGGAAGAGAAAGAGGAGGAATAGAAGGAAGAGAAAGAGGAGGAATTGAAAGTGGGAATGAAAGGAGAGAAAAGATGTGATACGCAAAGGAGAAAATGAGGATTAAGAGAATTAGGCAGAAGAAAAGAAGAGAGAGATAAGAAAGAAGGAGGAGGAGGAGGAGGAGGAGGAGGAGGAGGAGGAGGAGGAGGAGGAGGAGGAGGAGGAGGAGGAGGAGGAGGAGGAGGAGGAGGAGGAGGAGGAGGAGGAGGAGAATGAGGAGGAGGAGAATGAGGAGGAGGAGAAGGAGGAGGAGGAGAAGGAGAAGATAGGAGAGGTGGAGGAGAAGGAGGAGAGAAGGAGGAGAAGGAGGAGTGGAGGAGGAGGAGGAGGAGGAGAAGGAAGGTGTGAGGAACTGCTGGAATGAGAGGAAGAGGAAATGGGATGGGGGAGGGAGAGGAGGAAGGAAGTGAAGGGGAGGGGGGTAGGAAGTGAGGGGGGAGGGAGGGAGGAAATAAGGAAGTGGAGAGGCGTTGAGGGGTTAGGTGTGGAGAGTTACATAGAGTTACATAGAATCGCAGACCACAACAGACCTTCCCGGTCCACACGGGGTGATCTGATTAGAAGGTTACTGGTAGAGAATGAACTATCTCCCCAGTGATAGTCGTAGGTAAGGATAGCAAAGTAGAAGGCTCTCTCCCCACCCTCCAATCCCTCCGGCCTGAGCCGTACTGGAAATAAAGTTAGGAGTCAGAACCTTGTGGAGTTGGTAGAGAAAACTCCACAAGGAAATTTTATAGGAAAGATAGAAAGTAGTTGAAATTTGGCTAAATTGCCACCTGTAATGGGCAAAAAATTATTCATTAGTAAACATCGAAAGACGGGATTAGATGCAAGGTGTTTATCAAGGCGACGTTTGAAGCTATCTACTGTGTTACATTCTATTACGTTACGGGAAGCCCATTCCATAAGTTGACGACTCGGTTAAAAAAGAAATTCTTGGATTCGTGTGAGTTAAAAGATTTACCTATGATTTTACAGCCATTTACCCTCGTCGTGTAGTTTGATTGATCGATATTGAAATATTTGTTGCAGTCCATATTGGTCTATGCCTTTGATTATTTTGAATACCTGGATTAAGTCGCGTCTCAATCTACTTGTGCCTAATGGGAATCGATTCAATTTATTTAGCAGCTCTTCATACGTTTTGTTTCGTAGACATGGTATCCATTTTAGTAACTCTACGTTGGACTCGTTCCAATTTTACTATATCTTTCTGGTAGTACGGGCACCAGGCTTGGACACAATATTCCATAAGGGGACGGACCAAGGAAATTATACAAAGTGAGGATTGTATCTTTAGCCTTATACTCGAATGCTCTGCCAATAAAGCCGATAGGTTTTATTTGCTTTCTTAATTACTTCCGTACATTGCTGACTGGGTTTTAGGTTACTTGATATTTGTGACCCCTAAGTCTGTCTCTTGATCCACGCTTTTAATTTGATTACCATTTAACGAGTAGTTTGTGCAGTTACGTTACGATGTCCGATATGGAGTACTTTACATTTATCTGCATTGAAGGACATTTGCCAAGTTTTCGCCCAATTCGACAATTTATCGAGATTATCTTGCATTTCTTTAGTTGTGCGTTAGTGAGTACTGTATTTGCAATTTTAGTGTCATCGGCAAACTTCGATATTATGCATGAGAGACCTTCATCTATGTCGTTTATGTAAACTAGGAAAAGGATTGGGCCTAAAACTGACCCTTGTGGCACCCCGCTCGTAACGCCAGTCCAATTAGATGATTTACCATTTATTACCACACGTTGTTTACGGTTTCTTAGCCAGTTCTCTATCCATCTTACGGTGTCGCCTTGGATTCTGTGAGATTTTAATTTAGTTATTAAACGTTTATGGGGAACTTTGTCAAAGGCTTTTTGGAAATCTAGATAAATTATGTCTACTGCTTTACTCTTATCATAGTCGTTAAAAATGTCATTTAAAAAGTCTAATAGATTCGTTAGGCAAGAGCGTTTATTGCGGAAACTGTGTTGAGTGTCTCTGAGTAAGTTATTTTCCTCTAAATGATATGTAAGTTTATCTCGTATGATTGTCTCTAACATTTTGCATACTACTGAGGTTAGGCTGATAGGGCGATAGTTACTAGGTAAAGATTTGCTGCCTTTTTTAAATATTGGTGTTACGTTAGCGAGCTTCCAATCATCAGGTATTGTTCCAGTGTGTAAAGAATAATTAAATAGCAGAGTCAGAGGTTTTACTATTTCGCTTTTAGCTTCCTTTATTACGCGAGGGGAGATCGTGTCAGGCCCAGGTGACTTATTTACATTTAATTTATCAATACATTTGATTACGTCATTTTCTGTTATGCTGATATTATTTAAAACCTCGGTGTTTTCATTTTGGACTGTTGTTTCAGCTGGAATATCGTTCGGGTTTTCTATAGTAAAGACTGATGCAAAGAAAGTATTTAGGATACTACTCATTCGCTCTTCATCTGTCGTAAAGTCCCCATTTTCATCAAGAATTGGACCGATAGTTGACGTAAGTACTTTCTTTTGTCGAATATAACTGTAGAACTCTTTCGGGTTTGTCTTACTCTGATTTGCAACGTGTTTTTCAATTTCCTTTTTACTCTGTTTGATTAACTTTTTGGCTTTTCTTCGTAAGTCTGTAAACTTGGCACGGTCGTCATTATTGGCTGTGATTTTTACTTTATTATGGGCGTTCTTTTTGGCTCGTAAACAGTCGGCGCTATATCTTTACCTCCACCACTTGGGCTTTAAATTTTGTGCTGAACGTCGGTTTTTTAATGGTATGCTATCCCTGACCGCTTTTGTGTACGCATTAGTGAAAAAGTTCCATTGTGTATTTATGTCAAAAGTGTCTCGCAGACATTTCCAGTCGGTTTCTTTTAGTATCGCTCTGAGTTGGTTGAAATTGGCTTTTCTAAAATCGGGGATTTTTTCGTAGCTGTACTTTATGTCACTTTTGTTAAAATTTATACTGAAAGTTATTATGCGGTGGTCGCTATTGGTAAATTCTTCACCTACGTTAGTATTCTCTATCATGTCTTCGTTTGTTGCAAATACTAGGTCAAGAACATTATTTCCGCGAGTTGGGCTGTTGACATATTGGATAAGGGAGCTCTCTTGTAAGTTAGTGTAAAGATCTTGACCATAATGAGCTGATAACGGTTCTCCCAAGAGAGAGAGAGAGAGAGAGAGGAGAGAGAGAGAGAGAGAGAGAGAGAGAGAAAGGTATACAGATAATTTGCATATCTAATGTTTCTCTTGTCACTCTTACCAGCACGGTGCTCTGTCACGCACTATGAGAGAGAGAGAGAGAGAGAGAGAGAGAGAGAGAGAGAGAGAGAGAGAGAGAGGGAATATGAGGGACAAGAAGGAACAAGAAGGAGGGAGGAAAGGAGGAGGTAGGGAAGGAAGGAAATCAAGGAAAGAAGGTAAGGAGGGGAGAGAAGTTGAGAAAGGAAAGGGGGGAGAAGGAGAACAATTATTAAGAGAAGGGGGAAGGGAGGGAGGAGGAGAATCAGGAAAGGAGTGAGTAAGGAGTGAGGGAGTGAGGGAAGGGAGTGAGGGAGTAAGGGAGGGAAGGAGTGAGGGAGGAAGGGAGGGAGGGAGTGAGTGAGGGAGGGAGTAGGGAAGGATGTGAGGGAGGGAGTGAGGGAAGGAGTGAGGAGGGAGTGAGGGAGGAAGTAAGGGAGGGAGGGAGTGAGGTGGAGGGAGGGAAGTGACCGGATTGAAAAAAGTGGGAGGAGGAGGTTGAGTTAATGAAAAGAAATGATGGGTGGTGAGTTACTCTTGGTGCGTTGCGTGTGGAGTTGAGTGCGTTGTGAGTGTGTGTAATGCGTGTCTTTGCGTGTGTACTGGATGTATTGCGTGAGTTGAGTGTGTGTAACGTTAGTGTGTGTGTTGTTGTGTGGTGTATTGTGTGATTGCGTGTGTGTGTGTTGTGTGTGTGTG
>JAWZYT010006105.1:0-45000 GCA_034508575.1 Petrolisthes manimaculis
CTAATATCCTTATTATCCTAATACATTACCTTTATCCTCAATTAAATATAATACAAATTTACCAATATACAGTACACATATTTGTTCCGCCAACAAAAAATGGCTTGTCCTCTTTTTGGGACCCTACACCTCTAACACTTAACTAATTTTCTAAGTAAGTTACAATTAATAATGCTGGTATCACAGGAGATTTAAGTTCGTAATTATATATCATAATTATAAAGCAGGTCATTCTTAATTAATTCTGTACACGTATTTTTCCTATTCCTAACACTACACTTAAGTCATTATTTCTCTATATCTAACTAATAATATTATTTACAGCTTACATCTTATTACCTGTATAAATATATATCCTAAATAACACTATACATAAAATAGGTATTGTGAATTAAAACCCTCAATGAATGGATTTTGTCATTCTGAAAGTGTCAAACGGTGGGTCCTGTATGTGTTCTGTGACGCCAATCTTTGCCCTGACTTTAACATCCGCCTAGACATGTTGTTGATAATTCAAGTGTGGTGGTGTAACTATGGAGTGTTCCAAGGTGTGGACGTTTGGGAGCGTATAATATCAGGTCTGATGCAACTGTATCAATACATAGATGTCACGCACAACTTCATTCCGGAGGACAGGAGATATGACTTGTGTAGACCTTTATTTAGGGTCCTGTATGCTCTGAACAAGGTGGGTCACCTCAAGGAAACGTTCAAGAAAGCTACTCAGCAGATCGAGTCCCTGTCCGTTGGCCCAGAGGCTCGTTTCGTAGCCAGGATGGTGGAGCTGGTGAGTGATGGTGTGGCGATGACCAAACAGAGGTTCCAGAGTAAGTCACTGAATGCTGAGAATACCATGGGGATGCTTGAGATGTTCTTGGTACAGTTGGGTGAGCTGGTTTTCTCTCCACACAACGTCGAGACCTTCTGCCACCGTGGACTTGGCAGGGTGGCTTGTGTGGCTTATATCCAGGTGGCAAAGGCGAGCTTTGAGTTACTGCCAGCCCTCAACAGTCCGGAATTTGCCTCCCGCTGTGACTTCCTCAGGAACAAATTCGTCAAGATTACCGAAGTTCTTTTCAAGTCACCCAAGTCCAAGACGCTGGCTCAGTTACTGATGGCAGACCACAAGGAGGACCTGGTGAAGTTTACACGAGGTATCTTCATACCGCAGGACCTTTCACCGAGTACCCAGGTCGCCGAGGACTGCCCAGAAAGGTAACGTTGACTTTCAAGTGATTAATATAAAATTAATAAAATTCAATCCTCTCACCCCGTATGTTTAGATTTTAGATTTACAACGTGGTTTAGGTGAATTCTGATTTAGGAATAAGTAGGAATAAATAACGATGAGGTGGGAGTAAATTTATACAAGAAATGAAGTGATGTCTGAAGTAACAAAATATTATTGTGGGTCGTAACAATTATTTTGAAGTAAAAGTTGATATCGGTGTCCGGTTGTACATCAAGTAAAATTTAATGTATTTGTTTAATTTCCTTAAATATTCTACCTGTCTTTATTTAATTTCCATATGGTATTCTACAGGTTCCTGGATGGACTGACGCAGACACCGATGGAGTCGCCAGTGTTGCTACGACGCTCCCAGGTGACTGTGGACGAGGCTACCCTGGTCTATCTCCTCCTGCAGAAGGCCCCTCAGTGTCCCTTCACCCGCACACCCTTACATTATGGCTCCTTTTGCCGCCTTCCAAAACTCCGTCATGTCTGGAGGACCACTGGGCGTCTCAATGCTGACCATCAGGAGCCCAGTTCTTGAGAAATTTTGCTAACAACAATTATTAATTCAGAAATATTGTATTTCATAATGTGTTTGTATTTCATAATGTATTTTGTATTTACAAAGGTAATCTGTATTTTTATAATGCATTTGTATTTTTATAATGACCGGTTTTTACTCTATTTCATTATATGTATTATGTTTTACTATATATTTCATTTGTTTGTGTACCTCATGTCATCATATGTATATATATGATGACATCATATCTATAACTTTTTAAATATTATATTGATAATGTGAGGTGAGTCAAGCTCAGGTGAGATACAGTGGTGGTAATGTGAGGTGAGTCAGGGTCAGGTGAGATACAGTGGTGGTAATGTGAGGTGAGGCAAGGTCAGGTGAGATACAATGGTGGTGGTGGACATACATTAATTTACCCACTACCCTGGAGAACGCAATGTATAGTGATGTTAATCCAAGAAATTACAGTTAATTACTGATACTGATAAATACCCAGTATATACTGATGTGATTACTTTATTTATAGACCAGTATCTTCCAATTTCGTGACTGAAGCGGATTTTATCGAATATTAATCACTTTCATCGCGTTTTATTTTAGGTACCGATATTCTTTTACGATGGTTTTAATGCACACAAATTTATTTATATGTTAGTACTGAATTTCACGTCAATTAAGAGCAAGGGACAGTCCTTTCACCTCACCTCACCTCACCTCACCCTCCTCCATTTCTTATTGGACAGTCACCTCACCTCACTTAGAGCTATGGGTATGTCCCTCCCACCTTTAGCCACCTTTTGTCTTGTTGAGGACGTCGAGACTGACGTTTTGCATTAGTCTACAAATTGACCCTCTACTGGAAGGTTTGTCTGTGTACCTCTTCAAGTCATTCGTCAATAGTGTGATACAGATAGAACCCTCATAGAAGAACATCCAGTGATATTACACGTCAGTCTCACACTTGACCTACAAGAAGAAACGATTGGACTGTGTGTACCATTGTATGTGTTTCGTCAAAAGTGTTATCCAGAGTGATATTTTATTAAGTCTGTTACTTGAGTTGTGAGAGGAAGGTTTGTCAAGTGATTCAACAATGGAGTACAACACAGGTCACCCCGCCCCCATCGTCTTGACTGCTGCTCGTAACAACTTTGCCCTTCTCCAGGAACATGGAGAGTCTTCCACGCTGACTCACTGGAACGTGTTTTCTTCTGTAGTGAACCTCTTCAACAAGCATTTGTGTCCTCTTCACTTCGTGAAAACATTATATTTGGCTTGGGAAGTGACCTACGAAAAATACAAGCTAAATCTAAAAGCCCTTTCCACAATTCGACTGTACTTGGTTAGCGACGCGATGGAATGTTTGGCTCGTCAAGGAGTGAGAGTGTTAGGCCCCTGGAAGGTAGCTGTTCAGGCTGTCATCGGATTTTTGCGGTATTGTGAATTAAAACCCTCAATGAATGGATTTTGTCATTCTGAAAGTGTCAAACGGTGGGTCCTGGATGTGTTCTGTGACGCCAATCTTTGCCCTGACTTTAACATCCGCCTAGACATGTTGTTGATAATTCAAGTGTGGTGGTGTAACTATGGAGTGTTCCAAGGTGTGGACGTTTGGGAGCGTATAATATCAGGTCTGATGCAACTGTATAAATACATAGATGTCACGCACAACTTCATTCCGGAGGACAGGAGATATGACTTGTGTAGACCTTTATTTAGGGTCCTGTATGCTCTGAACAAGGTGGGTCACCTCAAGGAAACGTTCAAGAAAGCTACTCAGCAGATCGAGTCCCTGTCCGTTGGCCCAGAGGCTCGTTTCGTAGCCAGGATGGTGGAGCTGGTGAGTGATGGTGTGGCGATGACCAAACAGAGGTTCCAGAGTAAGTCACTGAATGCTGAGAATACCATGGGGATGCTTGAGATGTTCTTGGTACAGTTGGGTGAGCTGGTTTTCTCTCCACACAACGTCGAGACCTTCTGCCACCGTGGACTTGGCAGGGTGGCTTGTGTGGCTTATATCCAGGTGGCAAAGGCGAGCTTTGAGTTACTGCCAGCCCTCAACAGTCCGGAATTTGCCTCCCGCTGTGACTTCCTCAGGAACAAATTCGTCAAGATTACCGAAGTTCTTTTCAAGTCACCCAAGTCCAAGACGCTGGCTCAGTTACTGATGGCAGACCACAAGGAGGACCTGGTGAAGTTTACACGAGGTATCTTCATACCGCAGGACCTTTCACCGAGTACCCAGGTCGCCGAGGACTGCCCAGAAAGGTAACGTTGACTTTCAAGTGATTAATATAAAATTAATAAAATTCAATCCTCTCACCCCGTATGTTTAGATTTTAGATTTACAACGTGGTTTAGGTGAATTCTGATTTAGGAATAAGTAGGAATAAATAACGATGAGGTGGGAGTAAATTTATACAAGAAATGAAGTGATGTCTGAAGTAACAAAATATTATTGTGGGTCGTAACAATTATTTTGAAGTAAAAGTTGATATCGGTGTCCGGTTGTACATCAAGTAAAATTTAATGTATTTGTTTAATTTCCTTAAATATTCTACCTGTCTTTATTTAATTTCCATATGGTATTCTACAGGTTCCTGGATGGACTGACGCAGACACCGATGGAGTCGCCAGTGTTGCTACGACGCTCCCAGGTGACTGTGGACGAGGCTACCCTGGTCTATCTCCTCCTGCAGAAGGCCCCTCAGTGTCCCTTCACCCGCACACCCTTACATTATGGCTCCTTTTGCCGCCTTCCAAAACTCCGTCAGGAGATACATGTCTGGAGGACCACTGGGCGTCTCAATGCTTAAATAAAAATATTGAAACTATCGCTTTCTACGTCAACTAATATAACAGAAAACGTACGTGTCTATATCCAGATGGTAAGGGATAACGTTTCACAAATACAGTTGTTCTCATCCTAAGACTTAGTTGAATTTTGTGACTCGTTCCTTGATTCAGACCCAATGGCCAGTTCTGTGGAAACAAACTGTACCAGACTTCGTGACTTTATACGTGACACAATGGACAAGCACATACCCACAAAAATTGTCACACATAACTGGTCATTACCATTGTAGTTGTTGTGCGAACCCTGAGTAGTTGTTGTGCCGCTTGTGCGATCCCTGGAGCCGGAAGTGTCCTCCCCGAGCTCCGACTTCCTTCTTCATGTATTCTTCTTTTTTTAACCAAACCCTCATATCATCACATTTCATCACTGTTAAGTATCGAGATTGTTAGTTTTGGCTGTCATTTTATATCATCTTTTCCTTTTTATTACCGTTTTTAGTTTTTTTTTTTTTTAATTTACATACACCCTCCCCCAGTGTAAACACTACCATCTACCCCATGTTTATTTTGTTTACAGTTTTAATAATACAGTTTCTTGTTTTTTAGTATATTTTTATCATCTTTTTATAATCCTTTTATTATTTTTAGATAAACTCATAGGTTTTATTAGTATTTTTCTTTTTAAATAACTGACCCCTGACTGAGGGGTTTGTTTACGTTTTTAATCCTTCCTGCAGCCGAGCAGACAGTGACGGTCTCGATACAGGGGTGAGTTTGTTTGTCTATTTATATTTGTGCTTTATAAACATGTACAGACACACCCCACACAAAACAACATACACATACACATTAACAATGGTTTACACATATTGCACACTAGTTTTAATACTCTACAACATTAACAATGAAAACACTGGCTGTACACATACCAACACATCAGACTCACTAAAACCAGACACCTACACCCACACCTCCATATACACACACCTGTTTGGGAACCTGGGCTCCCCTAGGAACCCTCAAGGGTTGAAGGCGGCTTGCCTCGGCAATCTCCGGGGTGCCCTGTTGCTCCTAATGTTGTGCGGTGACACAGGGGCTCTGATCAACCCTGGCCCCCGTGCCCCAAAGTACCCCTGTCAGCTGTGCCGACGGGCGGTCAAGTGGGGCCAGCAGGCCATCCAGTGCGACCGCTGCTGTGAGGTTTCCCAGCACGCAGGCTGGTATCATATCAGCTGTGTTGGGGGCTTCACGGCTGCGTTCGACGAATTGGATCATCGATCTGCTGGGATTGTGGTGCGCCCAATTTCACCTCCTCCCTTTTTCACTCCCCAATTCAAGTTCAAGTTCAAGTTTAAGGTCCCACAGAGGGCTGCTCGTGGGCAGCATAATATGCGGTGGTTGTGCTGGGGATTTAGGGATCCAGGGTAAGATTATGAAGGGGTTTAGGATGAGCTTGGATTGGGTCAGGGACTGTGGGTTGAGGATTAGGATTGGGGAGGTAATGATTGGTGATCCTATTTCTAAAAGTGTCAAGAGTGGGGCTATTAACTATATGAGATGGGAGATTATTCCACTCTTGGATGCTGCGGGGAAAGAATGAGTGCCTAAATATATCAGTGCTTGTCTGGTATGTATGGTATTTTAAGTTGTGGCTGCCTCTAGTGGACCGTATACTTGTAGATATGTAGATATGTGTCTTTGTCTATGTCAACTAACTTGTTTGTGATTTTGTATATCATCTGTTGTCTGTGTATTTGTCTTCGTGTTGCCAATGGGTCTAGTTTTGTGTCTTGTTTAAGGAAAGTGACTGATGTAGTGTCTGTAATCACGTCTGGCCCATCTTGCTGTTTTGTTTTGTATGGACTCTAATTTCTTGATATTATTGTAAGTGTGTTGGTCCCAGACTCTGTCGCAATACTCTAAGTGTGGCCGAACGAAAGTGTTATACGCAATAATTTTGATGTCTGTGCTACACCTGCTTAGGTTCCTGCGCAAGAACCCCAGAACCCTACTAGCTTTGGCCCTGATGCTACCTATGTGTGTGTTCCACCTCATGTCCGCTGAGATGTGGACGCCCAAGTATTTGTCGGAAGGGACTGTGTTGAGGTTGGTGTTGTGTAGTTGATATGTATGAGGGATAGGATTATGGGCACGAGTAAAACGGATGTGATGGCATTTGTCTGGTCTAAATGTCATCTGCCACTTGACTTCCCAGTCTTCAAGTACAGTTAGGTCGTCCTGTAGTAGAAGGCAGTCATTCCTATCTTTAATTGGTCTGTAAACTAAGCAATCGTCTGCAAAGAGTCTACTCTAGTGGTAGAGGAAAGTGTCATTAATGTATGAAAGGAAGAGAAGGGGGCCCAGGACAGTCCCCTGAGGTACCCCAGAGGTCACAGGAACAGGTGGAGACTGACTACCGTCAAGAACTACGCGTTGCTTTCTGGTAGTCAAGAACGTTCTAATCCAGTGAAGAAGTTGTCTCTGTATGCCATTGAACACAATAATAGATTCAGCATACTAGACACCACCATTTCATCTCCACCACCATTCACAACCCACAACACACCTTCACCATTAGATAGGATCACCCGACGTTTAGGTAGACGTAACAGTGACAATTCCTCACCTACACTAAACCGACAACAAGACATGACTTCCCTTAACACCGTATCATCCACTCCTCCTCTCCCAAACCATTCCACACCCAACCAGACTCCCCATAGTACCAGCTCATTATCCATAACACCAATCACCATCCCAAATAGATCATCCATCCTCACACCCCATTCTACCACCAACACCACACTCGACTCCATCACCCATAAAAAACCGTCTTCCCTCCGCACCCTTGTCATCAACTTCCGCAGCATCATCAACAAAAGAGCCGCCTTTCACCAAACCCTCCAGACTTATGACCCCGACATCATTATAGGGACAGAGACCTGGCTCACACCTGACATCCAGGACAGTGAAATCTTCCCGACGGACAGTCCCTATAATATAACCCTACACAGGAAAGACAGAATAGACGATAAACATGGTGCGTGGTTGGACACGATACTAGCAACAAATTGATGAGTAATGAAATGAAATATCTAATCTACAGTATTTCAAGCCTTAATGTCTTCATAGAAGTGTATATAAATAGTGTATACACTGTATCTCATCGTGGCTAAGGGTCTAAAGCAATACATATATGGGTGCTTATAATAATAATAATAATAATAAAAAAAAAATTACACATGCTTAATAAAAATGTGAGGTCTAAGTAAAAACTTCAGGATATTAAATTAACAGAGTTATTATGATTGTATGACACCAACGTGTTCATCCTTTACAGTGTGGTAAAGTCATGGTCTAATGTACTGCAACACCTTCCAATGAGATGGCTTCGAAAAATGATCCAAAACTATAGCTGTTGGTATGTGCAGTTTGGTTCATAAAATTAACTCAGATAGCTCGCTTTTATTCACCAGGTTGCAGTACATTAGATCATGACTTTACCTACAGACCCAGTTGGATTATGGGTTTGAATGCTTCGTGACGAGGACTTGTGGAGCTTTCACCTAAACTGACAAAGTCATGTAAATAATAACCAATAAATGTCTTATTTCAATTTTTCCCTATTTTAATTAGTAATAACATTAGTTGTGACACAATATCTTCTAAATGTTGTGATTGGTTCACTAACACTGGGCGTCTGAATGGCTGGCCTAGATGTTGACCTCAGATAAATAAATAAAGGTAATAAATATATTCGTCATAGATAACGGATTGTATTTGCATACCAGATATCACTATTATTTCTATTCTGGTCGTGTTTGCGCATTAACAGATTATGCAGCAACACACAGAATGATGGTGGTGGTGGTAAGATGGAGAGTAAAGGAATGGTGGGATGGAGGGAGAGGAAACAGAAAATTGAATAAGGGAGAACGGGGTGAGGAAGAACAGATGGAGTAGTTATTGGGTAATTAAGATCTTACACTATATAACTATTATCCTTTGGTAACCAGTTACACAATAAACGTTTCTTAGAAAATGTCGTGAATGATACAGGGTTTACTTGAAATTTATTTCAACACTGAGTAGGTGGTGCATGGCTTTTTTTTTTTTTTTTTCTATATTAAAATAGATGAGGACTAAAGGCTATGAGCCCGTTCATTGTCCTCATCTGTGTAGTATTTAGTTAAGAGTGTCCAAAATATATATATTAGTCATCAAAAACTGGTGTCATAATTATTATATTAGGTAAAATCTGGATTTATTTTAAATAATAAAGAATATCATATGGAATACAGCATCAGAGTTGGATTTAGATTACAGAAGAAAACATTTAACTACTTGATCCAATAATTCTCTCCATCCCGATCACTGGTGAAGCTTTACCCCCTCTCCCCAACCCAACCCCTCCTCTCCTACCACCTTCAAGTGAGTGGTTCACATCCATGATCACAAGTGGTTCGGGATTCAAATTTCTGGATGGCTCAACATTGGTAACGCTACCCCCCCTATATAACTCCGCCAACATTTCTCCCCTCCCCCCTCCACCTGTCAGTGATACCATATCCGTTGAGGCCCACACCAAGGCAAGGGTGGAAGAAGTGTGGTTCATTGATCAGTCCGGAGCTGTACGTCATGCACAGTTGAAGCAGCCTTCGCAGTCTTGGCAGCCGGAGGCAAACAACCCACACCATCGGAATCCGCACTCTCCATCTGGCCAGGCAAAGCCTAGATGAGAAACACCTATAGCCTACTAGAGATTTTAGGATATAAACAGTATAAATTATTTAAAACTTACCTGCACTGTTAAAAATAAACGTTTTTTTACACGAAAGTGTCCGTATTGTTTTACGGAAAATATAATATAAATCTAAATAACAGTTATTTGTATGTATATTAACGGAGAATTGACGTTATATGTCAAGTACGGGTCATTCTCCGTTGTTTTAACAGAGGAACATTAGTAATTTTACAAAGGTCTCCCGTTTATATGTGTATTTTTCTCCGTACCACATATTTACGGCATTCCTCCGTAGGTAATATACAAATGTATATATTGTTAATAAGCAGTAGATACTTATATTTTCTCTTACAAAAATAACAGAAATATTTCACTGTGTGGTGGACACAAGTATAAATATGTGAAATTAGCATATCTTTAATTAAATTACATATTTTCGAAGTGTGGCAATTTGTGGCAACTACAAGATTGGAGAGTTGCTACATACTCCCAACAACGGCTCTCTGTTGTTCAACCATAAGGTGGTAATGGTATTAGTAGTAACATATGTATTATGTAGTAATATTATATCTATTATAATTATATTTTTTCTATATAAACTGTGGTCACAGAAATTCTAAAATTTGGGGCCTGTTGCCTGAATGTTATCGTGGATTTCTCATATTCTATGAGGTGCCTCACTGAAGAGTTACTATGCAAGAAATAACATACTTGGTAAGTAAATCCTGATTTTTTTAATACTTGTGCATGTTTTCATATTTGTGTCTGCACTCAGAATGCCAATAATGTTGTTGTTGTTGTTGTTGTTGAAGTTCCTCAAGCTGTCTGGCTGAACAGCCACGCAATAATGTAGTTTTCTCATACACTTTGGCTATTATCTGTGTAACGATGCTATTTTGTCCCCTTACTTTACTGGAGGAGGAAACAAAACCACGGCCATATACAGTAATATATAATGACACACCAGTGTATGATACTCTATCATTTCGCTGGATCAACCCGGTCTGGGAAAAAAAAAAAACTGAGTAACTGGAATTGCCTTGCGAATACCATAAAATAAATCATACAAAGGCAAGTCCAGTTCCTCTTCAGTATACGCTGCCACCACCAAACCACAGGTTGATCAGAGGAACCAAGTTATCACACACTGGATAGGTAACGTAGCCTTACTACTAGGCACGTGTGTAAGCAACCCAGAATTACTTTAACGGGGGTTCGACCAGTGTCTTGAATTAAGTCTATATCTAGGTAGGAACACAGTCTATTATATCGGTGATGGAATACTCAACGAATTATAAACTAGTTTATTTTATGCACACGATAAGATGTCACAACAATAATATTATATATACATATATCCCCCCCCCCCCAATCCTCAATCCTAAACCCGCTGTCACTAGAACTGGGACAATCCTGAGTTACGCTAGTGGCATATTTAAACAAACAAAGAAACAAAAATAGTAATAAATTCACTCAAAATATTCCTTCTACTCTTAAATAAAAATAAATACATATATATCTCCTATTGCCGAAACAAATATTATACTTTAAGAATTGAATTAGTTTCACTTATTGCCAGCAATCTCAACTCGTACACTCGTATACCGGTGAACTATGGCTACCCAAAGGATTGTGCTTTTATGGCTTTCACCACGGGAGACGACGAGAGACTCCATTAATAACATATCAAATGAATTTAAATACCCTACCTCATAATTAACATTTGTAGTCACAGGTGCACTATTATTCCAGTAAGAGTTACCTTTCACCACGGGAGACGAGTCGGAGCCTCAGACGACGAGAGACTGAGTGTGAGACAAATGCTTCACTTCCTTCTCACTTCGTCCCTGCAGTCTTGTGGCGTCTACTCATGACAAATTAGTCCCTTAGATCCTATATTTCGACAATTACACTAATTTCTTCCTCCCAGGTGTATTACATAGATACATTTTATGATTAACTAATATCCTTATTATCCTAATACATTACCTTTATCCTCAATTAAATATAATACAAATTTACCAATATACAGTACACATATTTGTTCCGCCAACAAAAAATGGCTTGTCCTCTTTTTGGGACCCTACACCTCTAACACTTAACTAATTTTCTAAGTAAGTTACAATTAATAATGCTGGTATCACAGGAGATTTAAGTTCGTAATTATATATCATAATTATAAAGCAGGTCATTCTTAATTAATTCTGTACACGTATTTTTCCTATTCCTAACACTACACTTAAGTCATTATTTCTCTATATCTAACTAATAATATTATTTACAGCTTACATCTTATTACCTGTATAAATATATATCCTAAATAACACTATACATAAAATAGGGGTGTTACATCTGTAATATTCTCGCAAACTTTGGCTATCCAACGAAAGTTTGCTGGATATTTTGAAAGGCTTACCACGTAAATAATGGCATTGTTATCGTATAATTCGTTAATATAATCTAAAGGAATGATTTTATTTGAAATTAATTAGCAAAATTTGAACAGCATAAATTTTATTGAAAGGCATTATTATTTTTGGGCGGGAAGGAGAGCCACTGGCAACACTGCACGCTTTGTTTTTATCTTATACCCTGGAGAGCCCGCCTTTTTCCCTCGCTTTTGTGTACACCTAGAAAAATCCTGTTTTCAGTTCCTGGCGTGTAAATTCAAACTCTTACTTTCTGCACGATTTTTTTTTTCCTACATGAAAGTTGAAATTTGAACATTTTGACCCCCATTTGTCAGCTGGGGGGGGGGGAGAAAAGAAGTCGTTTTTAAGGGGTTAATCATTGAAGAAGAAAACAATTATAGGGCCAAGACACTCCTCAGGTCTCAGGGAAAACGTATGTAAAAAATATTACTCTAGGTGAAACGATGCGGCTGTGCATAGCGGCTAAACAAACAGACAGACAGACACACAGACAGAGTGTTTTATATATTATTATTATTATTATTATTATTATTATTTTTTTTTTTTTTTTTTTTATTTTTTTTTTTTTTTTGTGTTAATCAATAGTCCCTGCAGGTTGCCAACAACATTGTATCCCCCTCAAATCATAGTGTAAATAAATAAGGAGGCAGTACTCACTCTCATTCCTGAGCAAGACACGGTGAGTTCGTTCTGATAAATATATAAAGAAAAATAATGATGTTAGAAATATTTGATGAGACACGGTCCCTCATTTTGTATCATAAAGATGATTTACTGACCGTAAGACACCAACTGTCTCTACTGGCATGATATGATAACCCTCCTACCCCTATTATCTCTCTCTCTCTCTCTCTCTCTCTCTCTCTCTCTCTCTCTCTCTCTCTCTAGCTAGGGTAAACAACAGAATCCCTATTAGAAATACTGAAGGGTTCTGTGGCCTGGATTATTTTGTAGGATTCATAGAGCTCCAGTAAGGGCCCTTATTTTTAGCTCCGGCCTAAGCCGGGAGTTCTAGGTTTTATCGTAATTATTGTTCTTGGGGCGACCACTTCTTAAAAGGGGTTCAACTGACTCACTCACTCACTCACTCACTCTCTTCCTCCCATCCATTTTCTTTTACCGACATTGAATCATTTATTATTATTATTATCAATTGTTTTTCTTCTTGGGGTGACCACTTCTTAAAAGGAGTTCAACCAATTTTTAAGAGGTTCAACCGAGAGGGGGGTTCAACCAAGAGGGGGTTCAACCGAGAGGGGGTTCAACCGAGAGGGGGTTCAACCAAGAGGGGGTTCAACCGAGGGGTTCACCATCAATAAAAAGGGTTCATTTTCAAAATTTCAATATAACCATATGAATACGAAAATCCAGATAAAACATAATAAATATTTTTGAGACCTTTACATATGGATATTTTATTATTTCACTTGAATCATTAAGAGCCGGAGCTTTTGAAGGGTTTTCCTTCATGTTCTTGTTTTTTAAACAACGGGTCTTAGAGCCTGGCTAGCGTCGGGGCCACACCCTCACCGCCCACAACACTTGCTTTGTTATAGCTGTTGTTGTTGTTGTTGTTAGTTTGTTTATCGCTGTTTATTTACTTTTGTATTAAATTTGTAAATTATTGCAATTTTTTAAAGTAATTATTTTTCCTTTTCCTTACTCGTCTATACTCCAGAATTAAATATATACCTATTTTTTTTCATTTTTGACATTTAAATACTTAGAAGAACAATATACACGTCATTGTTTATTATCGACCCGAACACACAAACACACACACACACACATGGAGGCAGGGGTGATGACGTACTGTACACACACACACACACACACACACACACACACACACACACACACACACACACACACACACACACACACACACACTCAGACAGGAATCAATATATACACACACACACACACACACACACACACACACACACACACACACACACAGGCAGTGATCAACACACACACACACACACACACACACACACACACACACAAACACACACACACACACACACACACACACACACACATAGAGGCAGGAATTATTATATATATATACACACGCACACAGCCACAACTCACGTCAACACATAGTCAGGGTGGAGGGAATTAGGTAAATATAGTGTATGGAGAAACAAAGTAAATTATAGGGTATATAGTACAGTGTTGGCAAATGTGGAGCAACGGATTCCTCCAAGCAACAACAGGCCACCGTTATTTTTGTTCATCTGGTCCTGTTTCCTGACATACTGTGGAGGAATCACGGCTCTCTAATGTACCAAAAGTGTATACTATGATATCTTAATATAAACAAAAGATTCACCAAACCGGTTTCATCTCATATATATATATATATATATATATATATATATATATATATATATATATATATATATATATATATATATATATATATATATATATATATATATATATATATATATATAATATATATATATAGCGATTACAGAAAAAATGATTTTCAATGATTAACGGGGGGGGGGGGGGGTAATGGGGGAGGGCTCGAACCCATACAATAAGAACCCTGGAACCGTTTCTTTGCTACTCACGGTTCCGAGTAAATACCACCAGAATCGGTTCTCTAACCTATATAGATAGATAGAATATATAGATAAATAGATAGACATAGATTGAAAGATATATAGACATAGACTAGATAGACATAGATAGAAAGATAGATAGACATAGAAAGATATATAGACATAGATAGATAGAAAGATATATAGACATAGATAGATAGAAAGATATATAGACATAGATAGATAGAAAGATAGATAGACATAGATAGATAGAAAGATAGATAGACATAGATAGATAGAAAGATAGATTGACATAGATAGATAGAAAGATAGATAGACATAGATAGATAGAAAGATAGATATACATAGATAGATAGATATAGATAGATAGACAGACAGATAGATAGATAGATAGATATAGATAGATAGATATAGATAGACATAGACAGATAGATAGATAGATAGACATAGATAGATAGACATAGATAGATAGACATAGATAGATAGACATAGATAGATAGACATAGATAGATAGATAGATAGATAGATAGATAGATAAATAGATAGATGGATAGATAGATAGATAGATAGACATAGATAGATAGATAGATAGATAGATAGATAGATAAATAGATAGATGGATAGATAGATAGACGCTCTCTCTCTCCTTTCTACACACTCTCTCTCTCTTTGGAGGAGTCAAAACACAGAGATAGAGAGAGAGAGAGATAGATATAGAGATAGATATATAGAGAGATAGATAGATAGAGAGATAGATAGATATAGATAGATAGATAGAGAGATAGATATAGAGATAGATAGAGATAGATATAGAGATAGATATAGATAGATAGAGATAGATAGATATATAGATAGAGATAGATAAATAGAGAGATAGATATATAGAGAGATAGATAGATAGAGAGATAGATAGATAGAGATAGATAGATAGAGAGATAGATATAGAGATAGATAGAGATAGATATAGAGATAGATATAGATAGATAGAGATAGATAGAGATATAGATAGAGATAGATAGAGATATAGAGAGAGATACAGATAGAGATAGATAGAGAGATAGATAGATAGATAGATAGATATTGATAGATAGATAGATATTGATAGATAGACAGATAGATATAGATAGATAGATCCCCGGACAACGTCGGGTATCGCTGCTAGTATATATATATATATGTGTGTGTGTGTGTGTAATGTTTCCTGCCTGTGTGTGTGTGTGTGTGTGTGTGTGTGTAATGATTCCTGCCTCTGTGTGTGTGTGTGTTTGTATAATGTTCCCTGCTATGCCTGTGTGTTTATGATGATCGTTGTGTGCGTGTGTTTGTGTGTGAGCATAATGATCCATGCCTGGGTATCAGAGAGAGAGAGAGAGAGAGAGAGAGAGAGAGAGAGAGAGAGAGAGAGAGAGAGAGAGAGAGAGAGAGAGAGAGAGAGAGAGAGAGAGAGAGTGTATATATGTGTGTTAGTAAATAACGTAATAAGAGGAAGAAAAAGAGGAGAAATAGTCGGAAAAGAAAGGGGGGGGGGAAGAGGAAGGGGTAAGGTAAGGGGAAGAGAAGGAGAATGAGGGGAAAAGAGGCGAGGAGGAGAAAGATCTGGAGAGGGAAAGTAGGAGAGGGAAGAAGGGAAGGGTGGCTGTTACAATGCAACCTTCTGCTGTAGTTGCGTCATGGATAACTTTTGTGGTTGTAAAGCTGGCATTATTTTTCTGGGGGACCAGCAACCACACCGGATAATGGACTCCTCCCACCCTCCTAATTAGTTCACATAAAAATAATTAGAGGAAATTTATGAACAAAACCACATGTAGGATATTCACCTGGACAACGTCGGGTATTGCTGCTAGTATACTCATAAAGTAAACAGGATAGAGGCTGTAAAGAATAACAAACAGATTCACGTGACTCTAGACAGCAAAACGAGACATGCCCATGAATCGGATTTTGTGAAGTATACAGTTGCAGTCAGAAGTCGTGTTACAATCTCCTAGTATGATGAATGGAACCCAGGTGAAGTTTGAAGGTTCGAACAACGATACATGTTGAGGACAGAGGTGAAAGGTGCACCATTGTTCCAACCTTAAAACCTCGTCTGGTTCCAAAGAGATTCAGGGAAATGAGTCACAACTTCTGACCACGAATGAAAATATAAGATGGATGGAGTGATTGATACTAGGTGCCGCAACAGCGAGGTCATATATCGCCAGATAAAGATGATATAACAGAAAGCAGAAAGGAAATAAAATGAAAAGAGGAACAGTTGAAGAACAGAAAGGGAGTGGCTAAGTCCGAATGGGCGCCAAAACCCTAAGAGTATTGCTCACTTCACTGCAGCCAATACCTCACTATGGAGTGAAAATATAAGAGGGTGAATATATTATTAGGAACACGTGTTTGGCAAGAACCAATCGATACAAACTTAACAAAGACAGAACTATGGGACAGAGTTTGAGGGCGGGAGAACACTGGTATGTTGTGACGATATTTGTTGTAGTTACTGAGAATATTATAGCACCACCAACGCCGCCACCACCACCACTTCTTTGGCTGACCAGTAGTTGTGTGGATGTTGTTACAGCTGCACCACCATCACCCTCTCTCTCTGTGATAACACCATCAACATCATATTGATCTATAACAATAACAATAAAACATATCTGACTACAACACCACAATCTTCAACCTGTACAGTAACTGTGTAGACCTTTATACAGCTACACCATCACCCAGTCTGTCTGTGACAACATACAACAAATACCATGTCACAAGTTGGAGTGCAGTGGTGTCATGTGTGGGTGACAATGCTGCTTTTGCTGCCATCTGCACCTGTGAAAGGAGGAGAGCTGTGTCTGATGCGATCTGTGCTGATCTCCCTCCAACGTGTTCAAGCAGCCTCTAAAACGAAAGAGGAGAGCCTTGACTTACGCCCTGGAGCCAGCCCAGCCTTATACTGCTCCAACAAGTGCACACGTCTCGAGTGGTGTCAGTTGTGGTGTGCTTATCCCTCCAACACACCCACCCACTGCCTCGTCTCCAACATTATCGTCATGCCCACCTACCAGGAGACTAACATGGTTGATGTCCTCACCTGTCACACCACAAGACCTAAGGACCTTGCCACCAACACCAACATTACTGCTGGGAAAAAAGGTACAGAGTATAAACAGAGAGAAAAAGAAAACCTTGTAGACGGGTTATACAGCTATGATTTAGCGCAATGTTTTTCTACAACGTCGAGTAACAGCGACAAATGGTTTACATTAGATTTCGGGCAGCCCAAGTGTTTCCAGCATGTGATAATGCACGCTCAGGACAATAGTTATGTCAACAAACATTTCAATAACGTACAGGTTCGTGTGTCCAACGTGACAGCCGTGACACTTCCAGAAGACTTCGCAGTTTATGACCTGTTTGGTGAGTTCCCTGGGGCGGCCTCCCAGGGTCAGATAGTGGAAATGAAGTCTCCCAAACCCGTGTGTGCCAGGTTCGTCACAGGTCATACGCTCTATAATGAACCCTTTCATGTTTGTCATATTGAGGTGTTCTGAGCATCAACTACATCTCCCTAGATCTCTTAAGGAGACAGTGATAAAGTCAGCAAGAATATAGTTTCTGATTCCTCCAAACAATGACAATATATTCCAAACAATGGAATATATACTTAGAATAAATTAGTATCCTTCAATTGGCCTTGCGTACAAAATCACTGGCCCTTTACCCTTATACACAGAAGACACATTGTCAAAATTTTGAAAGTTTTCTATAATCAACTGAGTTACGTGTTTATCAGTATAAATTACCAATGTATTATTTATTGTGTCCTCATATATTGGGGTATTAATCTGTTTCTATAATCAACTAAGCTACGTGTTTATCAGTAATATTTTACCAATATAACACTAATTGTCTACACATATATTGAGGTACTTGTGATGTTTCTTGGAATATCTTCGAGGAATCTCTTATCTTTCAAAGTCAGGCTGACGATTGTGCAATGTGGCATTCGTCAT
Organism: Petrolisthes manimaculis; assembly: GCA_034508575.1. Taxonomy (NCBI): domain Eukaryota; kingdom Metazoa; phylum Arthropoda; class Malacostraca; order Decapoda; family Porcellanidae; genus Petrolisthes; species Petrolisthes manimaculis. The sequence goes on from JAWZYT010006105.1 coordinate 18,319, forward strand.
GTAATGCACAGTTTTTAGTAGGATGGATTCAAGCAGCGCTTGGTTCTGTCCACCAATGGGCCTTACAGTGGGGCTTTAAGTTTTCTGTTCCTATGTGTACCGGAGTAATTTTTAGTAAACGTAGAGTACCTCAAATTAACGTAACATTAACGTTAGATGGCCAACCGGTACCATTATTCTGTTAAATTTGTAGGAATTCATTTTGATCAAAGATTAAATTTTACACATCATATTAATAATTTACTTGTTCGTTGTTTAAATCTTTAATTGTCCTTAAGTACCAATTAGGTACCACATGGGGAGCCGACAGAATATCTTTATTAATGGTGTATAAGACACTTATTCGTACAAAGCTAGACTATGGCTCACAGGTGTATGGGTCGGCTTCAGATACAGCATTAGGAAGATTGGATGTGTACCAGAATAAATGTTTACGTGTGTGTTTGGGAGTTCTGAAGTTGTACACGGGTAGCTAGGATGGAGGTGGAGGCGAACATACCTCCTCTCCGACTTCGACGGGATCAACTCGCCATCAACACCGCCATGTCCACGATCCGGAAGTCGGAGATCGGTAACGTGGCCAGTGCCTCCCTTCAACAACATCACTACCTTCAACACGGAAGACGGAGGCCACTGGCTGTACGCCTCCACCAGCTGGCAGAACAGCTTAATGTAGACCTCGGGGACTGCGACAAGTTTATCACCAATAAAATACCGCCGTGGGAGACACCCAACTTCGGCGTCAATACACCGTGGTTACCATCATCTAAGGAAAAGGCGCCGGAGTTGGAGATACACCACCTGTTTGGTGGTATAGTCTGCAGTCACCTGGGGTCTCATCACGTGTACACTGACGGCTCCAAGTCAGATGAATGTGTGGGTGCGAGTGTATGGTCGAGTGAATGTGAACTTAGGTACAGATTGTCGACACATACATCTGTGTTTACAGCTGAACTTTTTGCAATAGACAAAGCCATAGACTATGCACTAAATTCTCTTCATAATTCATTAGTCATTTTCTCAGACTCTAAGTCAGCCCTTCAGGCAATTAACTCATGTCAAACTATTTCTAATGAAATCCATGGTCGCATCATTAATAAGTTGCACTTATACAACAAGTCCTTCACTCTGATCTGGGAGCCCCGGCATTGTCGTATATGTGGCAATGAACGGACAGACTTACTAGTGAAAGCGGCGGTAGAGCTTGAGGAGACTTGGGACTTCCCTCGTGATCTACAGTCGTGTCTATCCCTCGGAAAGAAATCAATTAATCTTCTGTGGCAAAGTCAGTGGACCAGACTTAATATCAACACCATCAAGCCTCAACTGGGTAATTGGGCCACTGCCAACCGGCCCAATCGTTTAGAAGAAAGGATTCTGGCAAGAATAAGAACAAACTGTATTAGGATAACACATCTAGAACCATATATAGACAAACGTTTTCCACTGCATTGTAACACCTGCAATGCTGTGTTATCTATCAGTCATATCATCCTGCATTGTCAGCGATTTATGGGGGAATGTGCTTCCCTCATAAGTTACTGTGATGTAGTAAAAGTCCCCTTGACACTCTCAGCTCTCTTAGGTGATGGGGATGGTGGTGTGATTGATAAATTGATGACTTTCTTGAGGGAGACCGAACTGATCAGAGTGATGTGACTTTTTATTACTATTGTTGTTACCATTGTGTATATATCTTTTGCAATTATGAAAATTATATGTGTTGTATGTATAAAATCTATTATTATGATGTATTAGCTAGGCTTAGCGAGTGTCTAAGATAAGTCTAGCGATTTGTCTATCTAGGTTTAGCGATTGGCTTGGATAGGTATTAGTCTAGTTAGCTATTGGTTGAGTAGGTACATAGATTAGTTTATTAGCTAGGATGTAAAATTAAAAAATATTTTATTTGTATATAGTTACAAAATACAACAATGATTAATATTTAAGTTTAATTTTAAGTTGAAATGTAGTAATAATAATAATAATAATAATTATAATGATAATAATAAATGCATACAATAATATGCAAAAGGTTAAAATTAAAATAATAATAAATAAATAAAATAACATCAAAATAAATAAAGAAATAAAATAACATCAAAATAAATAAAGAAATAAAATAAAATAAAGGTCTTAATGACCAACACCAAGGTCGATAGGCCAGGGACAAAAAAAAAAAAAAACGAAATCAGTGGAGTCCTAGACTCTCACTCCATTACATATCATCTTTGTTCTGATCATAGGAACTATACTATTATCTTAACTGAGTGAAGACATAGACTCTCGCTCTATTGTTATCAATTCATCTTTGCTCCATGAGCTATTATATTACGCTCTATCTGCTCTTGCTGATAATCTCTATTGTGTGTAACTTAAATAATTATAATTGTGTTCTTATTGGTATCATTACGTAACTATTAACGTCATAGATATTAATATTGTGTTAGATTGTAAATGTTGTAGTTATTGTGCAATTTTAATCATTTGTATTACTCTTTCTGGGTAGCATCCATTGAGGGAGTGAAGTGAAGTTCCCGTTAGTTGTAACTCCATAATTAGTAAGAGTTATAACTCACGCTGTTTACAACCCTAAATATTCACTTGGACATAAACTAGCCAAATCGGGGTTCGTAACAAAGGGTATATATACTATTTACCATAATATTTGTATAGACAAATGTACAGTTGGACACAGGAATTCGAGGAATAGCCCAAGTGAAAGATGGTCAATTTCTCCCAATATCAAGTTCCTTAGTGCCAAATAGGAGACACCAGGGGTAGAAGTCAGTATTGAGGATGGTAATAAAAAGCAACTACCTGATAATAGACACTGATTACTCAAATGGGACAAGTATAATTCACCTGGGCTGTAGCACAATTCCTGTGTCCAATTGTACATGCATACATTACCGTTCAAGATGTATGAATAAGAATGGTTTATACATCGAGTGAATTATTTATGTTTTAATTGCTATAATATATTGAGTTGCTTACCACTTATATATAATTCTTTGGACTTTGTGTCAGCCAACAACATTCACGTGTTGTCATATAGAACATGGCAGTGTTGACTTCACTATTGACATATGAACATTATTCCATTGTTGACTTCACTATTGACATATGAACACTATTACATTGTTGACGACACTATTGACATATAAACACTATTACATTGTTGACTTCACTATTGACATATAAACACTATTACATTGTTGACGACACTATTGACATATAAACACTATTACATTGTTGACTTCACTATTGACATATGAACACTATTACATTGTTGACGACACTATTGACATATAAACACTATTACATTGTTGACTTCACTATTGACATATAAACACTATTACATTGTTGACTTCACTATTGACATATGAACACTATTACATTCCTATAACTTGTTTGGCTTCAGCAAAATCAGGTTAACACAATGCACTGTAATGTTGTTTGCACACCATTATATAGGAATTGTTAGAATATTATCATGATATATTGTGATTACATTTACGTTGAGGACATTAATTTGTTATATTGTGGAATACATCTCTTGTCTTCTAAAATAGATTTGCTGTGTTGTTTTGTGTAACATTATAGTTCACAGCTATAATATTATGTCCTGAGACGTAATTCGTAATTGTTGGTGCTTCGTGCCTGTGTACAAAAGTACAGACAAGAGTACTCCAGGGAAGATATTTGTGTCAGTACCCACTGCAAGACGAGAGTTTCCCAGGGCCAAGTGACACATATATTGCTGTGAAGATCATTTCAACGTAAGTATATTATAACCTATTCATACGTTTACATTATAGGTACAGTAGTTCTTGTTTTTTGGAAAGTGTTAATCCCAGAAATACAGACAAAATAAATGAAATTTAGAAACATTCAGAAAGCCACCAAAGATGAAGCTACCTTTGGGTGCATAGGCTATATGGCTATTTATTAAGCAGATGCATTTTTCCCATTACATTTAAGAAACCTACCAAAAGTTATGCTACCATATGCACATGTCTCAAGGACAAACAATTTATTATAGAATACCAGGATCTTCTGATTCTTATTTATGTTTATGGTTTTCAGATGCAAGAAGCCATGGATAACTACATGAATTATACCATGATGAGAACACCCATAAGGCTAAAACCTGGAGTTAGGCCTCACAGGTTTGACTGCCAGGGAAAGGTCACACCTCATAATGAGAACAGGAAGAAGTTGAAGAGGAAGAGGAGTATTTCAAAGATTCTTTCTTCAGTAGAAAATATAATGGAAGCCGATCAAAGTAAGTGTCCATACAGCAAGTCCATAAAGTACACAAGGTGTGGCATAAATATTTTAATGGAAGGGATTACTGTCTGAGATCTACCTTATTTAGATGACCTAACATAATACCAGTAGGATTTAGTGTCATATTCTTTATACAGTCATGCAATCTTATACACATGCATTGTTTCATCACCTTAGCCTATGTTATGGGCAGTCCCTTGCAACCATGGTTGTGGTTAGGTTTGGTTAGGTTATGTCAAGTCAGGTCATGTTAGCGACAAGAAGTCATTACCTCCCTCTCTTATTACTAAATATAGAAGTCGGCAAATTTACTGCTTCGGACAGAATGGGATTCTTTGGACAATAATATATTTATGTGTTTTCAACTATTTTGATATTCATTTCCGTCGCTTTTTTTTTTCTTTTTCTTTTTTTTAGCCAAACCTAAACTGACCTAACCTAATCTGGACCACGGCACACTACTGGGACCTAACCGGGGCAGACTGCCGAGACTTAACCAGGGCAGACAATTGGTACCTAACCGGGCCAGACTACCGGAACCTAACCAGGGCAGGCTATCGGGACCTAACCGGGATTAGATTTCAAATATAAATGTGTTCTATGTTAATCCATGTTTAAAAAAAAGCGACGTAAATTAATATCTAAATCGTTAAAATCACATCAAAACACACTAATTTCATCCGGCAGCCCAAGCAGAAAAACGTTCATCTCCTCCATGCTTGCCTTTGTTTCATTACTGTACCAACCTAATGTGACCTTAGTGTGCTGGCTTTGATTTTAAATAATATGCACAGCTAAAAACATTGTATGTTATGTACAGATGTTTATAAAATTCTTATTTGCTACAGATCCACCAAATCAGCCAGACCCTGAAGAAGCGAGAAATGAGTGTGAGGACCTTAACGATCCAGAATCACTCACACCGTCTACTAAGAATGTTGGAATACAAGTGCAGGTAACACAAACTGTTAACCTGATTGTAATGACACATTTTATCATATTAGCCACTGTTTACCACACTTAGAGTATTGCGACAGAATCTGGGACCCATACACTAACAATAAAATCAATAAATTAGAGTCCATACAAAACAAAGCTGCAAGATGGGCCAGACGTGATTACAGACACACTACATCAGTCACTTTGTTTAAACAAGACACAAAACTTGACCCATTAGCAACACGAAGACAGATACACAGACAACAGATGATAATTGTACAAAATCACAAACAAGTTAGTTGACATAGACAAAGACACATATCTACATATCTACAAGTATACGATCCACTAGAGGCAGCCACAACATAAAATACCATACATACCAGACAAGCACTGATATATTTAGACACTCATTCTTTCCCCGCAGCATCCAAGAGTGGAATCATCTCCCCTCTCATATAGTTAATAGCCCCACTCTTGACACTTTTAGAAATAGCATCACCAATCATTACCTCCCCAATCCTAATCCTCACCCCATAGTCCCTAACCCAATCCACCCTTATCCTGAGCCCCTTCCTAATCCTCCCCTGGACCCTTAAATTCCCCACACAACCCCCGCATATTATGCTGCCCAAGATCGTCCCTCTGCGGGTCCCACTAACTTGAACTTCTTTACTACAATTCACACATCTTGCAGTAAGGTTCTACTTCAAGGAAGAGGTCATAGATGGTGCATTCGGCTTTAATTATATATTTTGCAATTTGTTTCCAGATACCTCAAAGAAAAGGTCCAAGTTTGTGCAAGTAGTTACATTGCTGGCAGATGCTGCGTGTTGCCCTGATGGTCCAGTGGAGATGGTTGAGAGGAGCAGAACAGAAAATATATCTCATCATTCAATTTCTTCTTCAGTAAGTAGTGATGTGGATTATGATAATAGCATAGATTACTAACCATCTGATATCACATCTGACACTAATGAAAATTAAGCATATTTGAAACAATGAACACTTTACACACCTGTAACACCCCTATTTTTAGCTCCAACCTAAGCCGAGAGCTCTAGGTTTTATCCGAATTATTGTTCTTGTTCTTCTTGGAGCGACCACTTCTTAAAAGGGGTTCAACCCACTCACTCACTCACTCACTCACTCTCTTTCTCCCATCCATTTTCTTTTACTGACATTGAATAATTTATTATTATTATCATTTTTTTTTCTTCTTGGGGTGACCACTTCTTAAAAGGGGTTCAACCAATATTTAAGAGGTTCAACCGAGAGGGGGTTCAACAGAGAGGGGGTTCAACCGAGAGGGGGTTCAACCGAGGGGTTCACCCTCAATATAAAGGGTTCATTTTCAAAATTTCAATATAACCATATGAACACGAAAATCCAGATAAAACATAATTAATATTTTTTGAGACCTTTACATATGGATATTTTATTATTTCACTTGAATCAATAAGATCCGGAGCTTTTGAAGGGTTTTCCTTCATGTTCTTGTTTTGTATAATGTTATTAATGATATTTACAGGTAATAGGATAAACTTGAAGTGTAAGATGGTATCACTTAATAAGGTCGAGATTATCAAGTGGGATAACCTCGATGGTAGGTCTTCTCTAATAGAGTTAATAGGATGAAATATATGAATAATAGTAGATAAATGAGATAAATGGAGAAATAATTGAAATTTAGGGGAAGTGTTAGGGATTAGGAAAGTACGTGATGATTAAGGATATGTATTAGAATGAGAAGGATAGAAGTTGATCGTAAAATGTAACTGTATGATACACCTATGAGGATGGAACTAATGGAAATGTCGAAATATAAGAGTCATGGGACTACTTTTTCAGGAGCATACGACAGGGACGAAGGAAGGAGTAAGGTAGACACCAAGTCTCTTCCTCATTCTTTCGTCGTTCATTCTGGTGACAGGTAATGACAAAAAATAACTCTTGACATAGACTGTAGTGTAAATGTAATAGTGATAACAGGTGTTAAATTGCTTAGTCTGTTGAAGTGTTCAAGTAGGGGATTTTATTAATTTATATATGTTATTAATGCTCATTCTTTCGTCGTTCATTCTGTTGACAGTCATTAATGCACGCTCCATTGGCAGAGTAGTCCCACGTGCACTTGATATAATATAGTTAAGAAATTGCTGGCAATTCATTTTTTAATATAAAGTGTACCTTAGTATAATATTTCAGTTCTTGTATAGTATATTCATTTGTTTTGGCCAATTTAAGTAAAGTTTATTATTGGGGATATTTCTTTTGTTAATTAAGGGAGGGGGGAGAGAAACTATCTTCAGTAAATTTATGAGTATTTTCTTTTGTTAATTTCTGTCACTAGCGAAACTAGGGGGTGTCCCAGTACTAGTGACAGCGGGGATTAGGATTGTGGATTGGGGAATTAGGGAGTGGGAATGTACTTCGATTTTTTTTTGTGAACTTTAATCGTGTGTAAAATAATAAACCAGTTTAAAATTAGTTGAGTATTCCGTCACCGATTTAGAACTAAGACTGTGTTCCTATATATATATATATATATATATATATATATATATATATATATATATATATATATATATATATATATATATTCTCAATTTAAGACATTGATCGTAGCCCTGCTAACGTAGTTCTGGGTTGCTTGCACACGTGCCTAGTAGCTAAGGCTGTATTACCCCTTCAGTGTGTGATACTTGGTTCCTCTGATCGGCCTTGGTTTGGTGGTGGCAGCGCATCTCCCAGAGTCCCAGCTGAGGAGGGGCTGGACTTGTCTTTGTATGTTTTTTTGTTTTTTTGTATTCGCAGGACAAGTTCAGTTTCTCAACAGGTTTTTTTTCAGACCAGGTCGATACTGCGATAGAATAGAGTACCATACACTGTTGTGTTAATTTTTTTTTTTTTTTTTTTGAAAAAAGCCGTGGATTTTTGCTCACCTACCATTTAAAGTAAGGTGACAAAATATCTTCGTTACACAACAAGAAAAACTATATTGATAAAACAAATGGGATATATTGGAATACTGAAGCAACATATGTCTAACATAGACCTCCTGTGTAATCACGTTTCCTATAAAGAAAGGGGACAAATAATAATTAGTAGGGATGTGGTGTTCATTGTACTCATGACTATTCGTACAGGAATGGCAAACTATCTTATTGCAAACAGTTTTGGTGTCAGTAAGAGCTGCATTAGTCGCATCCTTGCCAGCTTTGTACCAATCATAAGTGGATGTTTGAAAGAACTTATCTGTTGTCATCATCTGACACCATTAGAGCAAAGCTTACCACCATAAGGTAAAGAGTATAATTGATTGCTTTGAAATCCAGATAGAAACGCCATCATTCGCCATGACACAGGGTATGACCTGGTCTGATTATAAGAAATGTAATAGTGTGAAATATTTAGTGTCAGTAACCCCAGACGGACTAATCAATTTCATATTCAATGGTAAGCCTGGCAGATGCAGTGATATGGAGTTGTTACGAGGATCAGGGTACCTAGACAACTTGAGACCAGGTACAACTGTATTGGCAGAACGAGGTTTTAGGTTTTAAAGAAGTGGAAGCTGATCTGACCGCCAGAGGATGTTGATATTAAAATTATTGCTGGTTTGAGGATACATGTTGAAAGATTAATACGACGAACCAGAGTGAATAAAATCCTCGACATGCATTCATGTGTTCCTTTCTCAATGATGAATGTACACCCAGAAGTAAAAATGTCTAGGCAGGGATTGGCCCTTACTACCCCTACCCCAGGCAGTAGTGACGGGTAGGGGGGTTTCTCTCCATTCCTCCCCGCTATACATTCCACTGGAGAGACTAAACTAGGGTGGAGGGAGTAAACTAGCACCTCCAGTCCACCTTTCGCCCCCCTGCCCCACACAAGAGCCGAACTCCGATTCGAAACACTGTAGCTTCACGATTTCTGAAATGAATACCTTCTCAGTGAGGTTAAAAGTATGTAGGTAATTATAAATATATAAATGCATAAATGCCGTGGGATGGATAGCGGGGAGTAATGGAGAGGAACCACCCACCCCGTCACTACTGCCTGGGGTAGGGGTAGTAAGGGTCAATCCCTGCCTAGACATATTTACTTCTGGGTGTGCCTGATGATATTGTACGTATAGTCTACGGTTTAGTAAACCTGCAAGAGCGTATCTGTAAAATATAAATGCCACACCGTCAATCATGACGCTTGTACAATCATGCCCACACACTTGTCAGTCATGATTGACAGTATATGGTAGCCTTAAAATACACAGTGATGTTACCTCAAGTTTACTCACAAAATAATTCCAATTCTCACATTTTCCTGCTATGCTTATATGTACAGTTGGACACAAGAATTGGTGGTACAGCCCAGGTGAAAAATACTTGTCCCATTTGAGTAACCAGTGTCTATTATCAGGTAGCTGCTTTTTATAACCATCCTCAATACTGACTTCTGCCCCTGATGTCTCCTATTTGGCACTATGAAACTTGATATTGGCAGAAATTGATCATCTTTCACTTGCGCTGTACCACCCATTCATGTGTCCAACTGTACAATGCTACATGTTGTGTTTTGTATACAGTATACCGAAGGTTATATGAAGTTTGCTTTATATAAAAATAAAACACTGTTTCTCTATTTTTTTTTATTTTATACATCATACCAAAGTTAAGCTACGTCACATTGCCATTGAATGCCAAGTGCAAAGTTATTGACACAAATTCATCCTGCATCCTGACTGATGATCTGAATTCAATTTTCAGTTACAATAATAATAATAATAATAATAATAATAATAATAATAATAATAATAATAAACGATTTTATTGATGAGAGTGGCAGCCTGAAGCTGAAAATATACAATAATGAGTGGATGTAAGTATATAAATGTTTTCAAGGAAAACAGTATTTTCCCAGAAGTTCTGACATTTCAACATGAGATCTTCAGAGTACACTTGGTCATACATAACTTTAACTATTTTCACATGCTTTGTCAGTTCAAAATCAGGGTGTGCTACACATAAGTTAGCTTGTTTTCTACTTGTTATGTGCATCAGCATTTGCACTTATACCAGATGTTTTGCTGCCACACAGCCATCATTCTTTACATATTTACGAAAGTTTTTTTTTGGGTTGTTGGGCATTTTACTTCCACAATTCTTTGTCCATCCTAAGTTATACCATCGGGTGATGCACCCATTACTAATGAGCTGTTTATATTTCCTGAGCTATGAGCTGCATCATAACCTTTGGAAGCAGTTGCACGTGAAAACCTTACAGTGTGACATAGCGGAAACTTTGCTTGTGAAACGGTACCTTTATTTATCAGATCACACAGCTCATCAGTCATTTTCTGTTTACAATAGAGTAGGAATTGGTCACAATCAGGTTCACCACTCTGGCCTTTTAAAAAATCCTGAAGAAGACGATCAATGCCTAACTCTTCACCTTTATGTGGCTTAAAAGCAACGTGATCAAAGATGAGACCAGTTGTTCCTTTCAGAAGCATTTTCTAATACTGCAGTAAGAAAACTGCCAGAGGCATTAATTAAATTCTGTCTTTGTCTTCTTTCTGAGATTTGGTCGAAGTGTTTCTAAAGAGGTTGTCTTTGTCTCCACAGTTACATAAGATAACCGAGGTTTTTTCCAGTACGAGGTAGTTGACGTCACAGATTTCTTCATACTTCGCCTCTGAAGCCAGACTAAAAATGCTATTGCATGCTTACAGTAACCCTCTGCTGCTGCACACTTGGCATCAACAACCTTTTCTGAAGTTTCATCAATCTTGACTACAACACGGTAAGGTTTGGATAAGACTCTGTGCTCAGGAATTATGCCTTTTTTCTCATAGCTCCCTCTCTCTTCGTTCTCTCATAATTTTGCCGACGTGTGGGTCCTAATAATCTCACTTAATTAATTTTAAGGAGGTGTAGGTGTAGGGGTCAGGCTAGCTATTTTTTTTGGGGGGGTGCGGGAATAGGGGACAGACTTGGGGGGGGGGGTAGAAAGCCTTTCCGCTATTCCCGCAACCCCTCTAACCCCCCAACCTAAGCCTGTCCCCTACTCTCGCACCCCTCAAACCCCCCTAAACCCCCACAACCCCCCTAAACCTCCCTAACCCCCCTAAACAACCCCCAAGCCTACCTGTCCCCTTATTCCCACACCCCATTAATTAAGGGACCTTGTGATGTCGTCAGAAATCTGGAGATAAATGAGTCCTTCAAATATTGCCACGAAACACTACTACATAAATGGAAGGATCTTGTTTCGTGGCATACTCAGGAGGAATCAGAAGTCTCCAATTTTCACTTAGGCTACATATATGACATAATTATTAGTTGTATCTGTCACCAAGAATATGTAAACGTTATAGCAGTGAAAATTTAGGTACCGTTGACATGATACAATATCAACCCCTGCAGTACGGTTGACGTGATAGACCGTCAGTACGTGCAGTCCGACTGATGAGTTATACCGTCATAAATATTTCCCACCATTTACGGCTATGTAGGGCTGGTTTTTCTTGTCAGCAGGCTAGTAAACACACTCACAATATCGATCCGCTATCCATTCAGTTGATTCTGGGACCCCACGATGGCTGGGCTATTTTTAAGTATTTGCCCTTGTCCGAATTTGTGCTCTAACGATCGTAAGACAATACCGTAGTGAATATATGTACGTGAGTGACATCACGATATTCCTACAAGGTTACAAATGATTTTTTAGTGTATAGATCATAACACACGATATATAATGGTAGTAATAAGAAAATAACACTACAAACACGCCCAGGCAAGGGAGAGTGATGGTAAATATATGTGTTTCCTACGGTACAAATCAGTTTGTTTATAATTTTGTATGTGACAGTTACACGATGATATATTCCTACAAGTGTTCATACTATTTTTAATGTTGTAATCATGACATACGATACATAATAGTAGTAATACGAGTGAGTAAACAAGGGAATTTTGCGCGCAACTGAACACCCTTACCGCAGTCGAGTCACTCTCACCCGTACAGTCAAACACACTGCGCAAACATGGTCCACTTCAACTCGCCATATCTCCCTAACTACACATCGTCCAGCCCTCCAGATGGTACCATTCGATAGAGGAAGAGTTAGATTTAGATTTAAGTCTAGATTTAAACATTTATTTAGCCAGTAAACAGTTACAAAATATTATATACATGATAGAGATGAAGAAATTGTCCATGTCTTGTGAGAGTATTGACTCTCTTGAAGGCACCTTAATTTATACACTCGAAGCAAATTATTTATGTGAAGTTATTATCCTAAGAACAATAATTGATTTATGGTGATTGATGTAAGTGTTTACATACATACATAATTATACAAACATACATCAATTATTTACATCCTGGTAACTCAGTCAGACCATGAAGTAGGTCACTCTAGAAATACTAAGTGATCAGTACAATTTTAGTAAATAAGATTTTAAGGAATTCTTAAAACTAGTACAGGACTGTTTGTTTGTCTCTTGTATTTGGAGGAAGTTTGTTCCAGATTTTTACACCCTGGTATCTGATAGATGTTTATGATTGATTAGTATTGCACATTGGAGTTACTAGTGTATTAAGATTACGTAAGTTATATCTTTCATTTGTACTAAAATAAAATGATTTTACAGAATTAGGATTAGTAAGAGACTTATATACGAAGATTGCACTGGTGTAGATATTAATGTCGTTAAATTTGAGAAGTCCAAAGTTCTTAAACAAATCATTGGTATGAGCAAATTTATCTTTGTGTGAAATGGTTCTAACTACTTTTTCTGCGCCATCATTACTCGAAGTAAATGAGTCTTGTTGGTAGCTCCCCATATTGTGTGGCAGTATGTAAGAAATTAGTGAATAGTATATTTATTTTAGAGCTCTTATATTGAAGTGATTTCTAGTTAGGTGAAGAATTCCGCACTGCTTGTTTAATTTATTACTTACTAGCAGCGATACCGGACGTTGTCCGGCTGAAGATCCTACATGTGGTTTTGTCAATAAATTTCCTCTAATTATTTGTATGTGAACTTATTAGGAAGGCCATATATATCTATCCATCTATATCTATCCATCTATATCTATCTATCTATCTATATCTATCTATCTATATCTATCTATCTATCTATATCTATCTATCTCTATCTATCTATCTATCTATCTATCTATATCTATCTATCTCTATCTATCTATCTATCTATATTTATCTTTCTATCTATATTTATATCTATCTATATGTATATCTATTTATATCTGTATTTATATCTATATATCTATATCTATCTGTATCTATCTATATCTATCTATATATCTATATCTATCTATCTATATCTATCTATCTATATTTATCCATCTATATCTCTATGTATCTATCTGTATCTCTATCTATATCTATCTATCTATATCTATCTATATCTATCTATCTATCTATCTATATCTATCTATCTATATCTATCTATCTATACCTATCTATTTATATCTATCTATCTATCTATCTATCTATCTATCTATCTATCTATACCTATCTATCTATCTATACCTATCTATCTATCTATACCTATCTATCTATCTACACCTATCTATCTATCTATACCTATCTATATCTCTATCTATCTATATATAGGGAGGGAAAGAGAGAGAGCGTGTGGGAGAGAAAGAGAGAGAGAGAGTGACTTTGTGCGTGTTTGAAAAAAAAAGAGAGAGAGTGTGTGTGTATGTGTGTGTGTATGTATGTATCTCCTAACACAGTGACATCATAATCAACTCCCCTTGTCCCACCCTCTATCTCTGTACCGGCATTTTCCTTCGTCAATATAAGGCTTTATTCGTCCTCAAATTTCTTTTCCTTCGTCCTTTGGTCAATTTAATTCTTCCTCTGTCCTCTAACTTCTATTTAAAGCTTTAAGTTTATATTAAAGACTTAAGTTTCTATTAAAGAGGTTTGAGTGTCCATCGAGGGTGTATAGGTGGAGGCGACATGCCCATGGCTCACTAATAAACCCCCATTGATAATTTTAAAACATTTTTTTTTGTAAGCGGAGGACACTCCTGAACTTTCAGCGATGACATTCATGTAAAAATTATTACTCTAGATGAAACAATGCGGCCGTGTATAGCGGCTAAACAAACAGACAGAGTGTTTTATATAGTAGATGTTGTAGATATGATTTCTCCAAGACAGCTGTCTGTCAACCTCAACACCAAGAAACTTTGTGCTTTCCACTTTTTCAATGATACAATGTCCAATTTTAATAGGTTCAATATTTTTGGGTATATCTTTATTTCTATGAAACAGTATGCAATGTGTTTTACGAATGTTAAGCGTTAATTTATTGGATATAATCCAATTCTTAACTTTAGATAATTCATTATTTACGTTGAGAATTAAAAAGCGCAGATCATGGTGACTGGCGTACAGAAAGCTGTCATCGGCAAATAAAATGAATTTAAAAATTTTACTGGTGTTGACAATGTCATTAATGTATAATATAAAATGCAGAGGACCAAGTATGGATCCTTGGGGAACGCCGTAGTTATTAACTTGTAAATTAGATTCATGATCATTGTATAATACATATTGTTTGCGGTTACTTAAGTATGATTCAAACCATTTCTTTGTAATTCCTTCAATACCATAGAGTTCTAGCTTTTTAAAGAGAATTTTGTGATGAACAGTGTCAAAAGCCTTGGAAAGGTCCAGGAATATACCAACTGAATATAGTCTGTTATCGAAGGAATTCAGAATATCTTCTTTAAACTTAGTAAGAGCTGTTTCCGTTGACATACCCTTTCTGAAACCATACTGGTCCTCAGTTATAATGTTATTAACATTACAGTAATCTAATACCCTATTATATATGAGTTTTTCGTATATTTTACTCATAGCTGGCAGTACAGATATAGGACGGTAATTGCTAAATAATTTCACATCACCAGTTTTAAAAATAGGAATAACTAGCAATATTAAGTTGCTCAGGGCATATCCCAGTAGAAAACGATGCATTGCAGAGATGCAGTATTATATTACATAATTCAAGGTATGTAAGAAACAATATTGAAGTCAGTACACTATATAGGTTCAGAGTGAGAGCATTTTGAATATATGGGAAATCAAGGAATTTTGATGCTAGCGGCAGGGTAGAATGTCCAGGCAAAGGCCCCCCTCTCGGTCTGCAGGGGTTAAGGGTGTGCAGGAATAGGGGGCAGGCTTGGGGGGTATAAGGGCGGTGCGGGGGTCTTGGGTGGGTCGTGGGGGTTTTGGGGGTGCGGGAGTAGGTGGACAGGCTTGGGGGGGGGGGGGGTTAGGAGAGTGAGAGAATAGGTTATGGCTTTCTATCCACCCCAAGCCTGATCCCCTATTCCTGCACCCCCCCCCCCCCCAGATCCCTCCCAAGTCTGTTTCTTATTCCAACGCCGCCTTAGCGAGTTACCCTTCCACGTGAATTTATACTCTCACATGATACATAATCTCTCACGTGATATAACAAAAAACTCACGTGATACAAAAAAACTCATGTGATACAAAAAAACTCACGTGATACATAAAAAACTCACGTGATACAAAAAAAACTCACGTGATACAAAAAAAACTCACGTGATACATTAACTCACGTTTATCATGAAAATTCACGTTATTCAAGAAATCCATCCTTGTGATATATGAAGTGTATTTATTATAGGATGTGCAGACTGAACTATATTTATAAACACACAACAGCAACCATTCAGTGGGGGGTAATGATATAATGATGTTAAGGGAATTATTCGCTTCTGCTACATTGGAGTGTCTCGATTCCTCCAAAGTGTGCCAGGAAACAGGACCAAAAGAGCAAAAAGGATGGTGTTCTGTTGCTTAGAATAGTTTGGAGGAATCAGTTGCTCCAGATTTACCAACATCGAATTTCCTCCTTAAGGGACCCTGTGATGTAGTAAGAACATTGGATGGAGGTAAATGAGTCCTTCAAATACTGCCACAAAACATCATCTATCTTATGGAAGGAGCGTGATTCGTGGCATAAATAGGAGGAATTGGAAGACTCAAAATTTCATACACGATGCTGTCGGATATTGAGGGGGTTCTGATTCCTCCAAACTATGTCAGGAAACAGAATTCCTCCCTATGAGACTACAATGATGCGTTTTATGACAAAGTTTGGAGGGCTATTTCTGTTCCAATTTGCCATCAGCAGGTTCCTTCCCATAATCCAACTAGTTTGTTTACAAAAGTGCTCGTTACTTGTACAGTCGGCAGCATAAATTCGAGTTCATCTCATGTACTTTTAATATTAAAAGTTGCATACTGAACCAGATTTTAAACCAATTTACCACATGATAAATATTTCTGTCATCTCTTCTCTTTTAAAATTGTATTACAATATCACTATAGCTATTACACACGCAGGTGGAAATAAAGCGAACTTATGCTGCCGACTGTACATGTGTGTAAGTGGACATGTATTATAAGAACTTTTTTTTTTTTTTTTTTTAATTTCAAGGCTACCTACTGATTCCTCCTAATGATCCCTGGAAACTAAAATCCCCTTAATCAATGTTACTATAAGGGATCTGTTTCGTTATCTATAGTTTGGAGGAGGAGGAGGAGGAGGAGGATTCAGTAGTCTTCCAAGTTATATACCGTCCATTAAGAGTATCTCCCCTTAAGGTGGTAATTCGTTTTGGGTACATTGGAGTGCCTTGATTCCTCCAAAGTATACCAGGAAACAGGACCAGAAGAGCAATAATAATAATAATAATAATAATGGTGTTCTGTTGTTTGGAGGATTTTAGTTGCTCCAGATTTACCAACACCAAATTTTCGCCCTTAAGTAAATCATTTGTATTATTCCATTGGTATTGTATCATTTATATTTTAGTATTACCTGTAGAAGACAAGGGGCCCACCTGAAGCAGAACAACTATGTAGGTGACCACGGTGTTAGCCAGCTGTAAAGAAAGTAATGCAAAAATGTCTCAGCTGTAAAGAAAGTAATGCAAAAATGTTTCAGCTGTAAAGAAAGTAACGCAAAATTATATTATCAACTAAGCCTACCCCCCCCCCCCCTTCAGCACCACCACCAAGCCTACCCCCCTAAGCACACCTAAGCCTGTCCCCCTATTCCCGCACCCCCTCAATATATACCTTCATACCTTGTGATGAATTATGTCGTAGTAGAATTTATATGATATCAACAAAATGATTAGATCTGGTGGTTGGTTAGTTATGGTTAGCGATGTGAGGCGGTGTAAAATTTCAGTTAATAGTTACCCTTATTACTTTCTCTTGTTGTGTACAGTTGGACACACAAATGGGTGGTACAGCAATGATTAAAGATACTTGTCCCATTTGAATAACCAGTGTCTATTATCAGGTACTTTTTTTTTAAGACCATCCTCAATACTGACTTTTGCCCCTGATGTCTCCTATTTGGCACAAAGGAACTTGATATTGGGAGAAATTGAACACCTTTCTCTTGGGCTGTACCACCCATTCATGTGTCCAACTGTACATACATTTCACGATCAGTAATCTTAACCCACCCTGTAGATCTGTCTCAAACCCGAATGAAAACTCTGGTAGGTTACTGTATGTACTATTGGAAACAAAAATTCGTACACACGTAGCTGTTTTTGAGGGTTTACAACATACAGAAAATGTAAGAGTATGTAACTGCAATACAACATTATCATTAGGTTTGTCATTTAGCAATCACTGAGTCACTTAGTAGACCATTCATTGCAGTACTTCCAGAATACAGTAATGACCTCTCTTTCGATTATAGCCTGTATAAGAATTCCTGTGACCAACTGCACTATACACACAGTGATTCAGACCAAATGCTGTGAGTACACTCGTGATACATAATTTCTGACCAGAGTGTGAGGAGCAGAAAGCTACGAATCGCCTGGTATTGTTCATTTCCCCACCCAGTACACCTATAGAGGCTGAGTTCGAATGCTGGGTAGCCAATGTGTGGTGCCTCCCGTTCGCCACTGGTCAGATATTACGTATCACGAGTGAGCAAACTACTGACCGAGATATAGTACTTGTATTGAGGTGCGTTGAGACGATGTAATGTTCCCCAATCAGTCTAATAATTTTAACTTGCTGTCTTGCTGGAGTTAGTACACGTGTATGTGCATTAGAAGTTAATAAATTTAGATAGAGTACTGTATTTGGTTGAGAGGATATACTAGACACGGTTGACAGATAAAAATAGGGTGCCGAATAATTTTTTAAAGCCTGTATATGTATTTTGTATGATGTGGGAACGACTGTGTAAGTAATGCCCTGAACGTGTATGTGCCTATGTGTATGCGCGTTTGTCTGCTTGTGTTCAAGCCCGTGTTGTTGTTTGTAGGGGTGTGAGTCAAGTCTTAATTAATGTAATTGGCGTGAGTAAGGTTGAGAGGAATATTACCGTGAGTAACGTAGAGTAATCGAGGCAGTACCAGCCACACATATTGAACCTCTGCAGCTCAGCCATCCCTGATATCACCTCCATCACCTGAAATACATATTATACACTGGTAAATTAAGGTATTGCGAGAACTATTGATACAACATTGAATATATTAATGTCAATAGTTGTTTGTAGGGATTATAAGTATGTATTACAGACGGATAAGTATATTTTCTTCTGTTATACTTGCTTATAATAAGTCCATACAAAGAGTTGTGGATTTGTCGCAATACCTTTTGTGGCAACTGTACACTCGTGATACATAATTTCTGACCAGAGTGTGAGGAGCAGAGAGCTTGGAATCTCCTGGTATTGCTTATTTCCCACCCAGTACACATATAGAGGCTGAGTTCGAATGCAGCTTGTGTGTGTGTGTGTGTGTGTGTGTGTGTGTGTGTGGTGCCTGCCGTTCGTCTCTGGTCAGAAATAACGTATCACGAGTGTACCTGATAATAGACACTGGTTACTCAAATGGGACAAGTATCTTTCACCTGGGCTGTACATACCACCCATTCATGTGTCCAACTGTACATTATAGGCGTGTGTTGTGTTGTCTTACACGGGATTTGCTGACTGGATTGGTGGTCATAACGTTGAGGTCCTTCAGAATCCCCACCACTTTGTCCATCTGAGAAATGGAAAGGAAAACTGAGCTGGGATTACATAGTGAAGTTGTAAAGGAAGTGAAAAGAAGAATAGGAGGGAAGGAGGTGATGAGGGAGGGCAAAAGTGGATGAAGTTAAAGGAGAGAGAGAGAGAGAGAGAGAGAGAGAGAGAGAGAGAGAGAGAGAGAGAGAGAGAGAGAGAGAGAGAGAGAGAGAGAGAGAGAGAGAGAGAGAGAGAGAGAGAGAGAGAGAGAGAGAGAGAAAACGAAAATCCTGGGGAAGAAATAAGAGGAGAAGTGAGTGGAAGGAAGGAGAAGAGGAATACATACTGTAGGATATGAGCATCTGGCAAGCGAGCCATGAGTCTATCTGTCTCTCGTCACTCTGGGAGGAACTCATCCCGTGACTGTAACAACAATAAAGTGTGAACTTGAGCCTGCGTATACTTAGACCTCCATCACATACAATTCTTGAGAGAGGAAATATTACAAATGGATGAAATTAATTCATCCCTGGTATCATACTGTAATGTGACTGTGTGTGACATAGGGTATATATATTGTTTACATACGGTAATACATAATTCAGCCCAAGGTATTAAATCCAGTCTATGTTTAAGGGGTAACCACACCCTTACGATTTACTCAACTCCTTTTGACTGTAGAGGCAAAAGCTCATTACCATCGTATTCCTCGTGTGTCTTTACGTATAATAACCAATTTTCATTGAAATCGTACATTAAATAGTATTTTCCCAATTTTTTTCACTAAGTGAGGGAAAAAAAAGTTTTTTTCAGAACTTCTTCATACTTTATGTGGACACTCTCCTTAGATACAGCAACAATTTCATGTACCAAGAACCCCATATCACTGCTAGAAATGGGAAATTGAATGTCTTGAAAATGGAGATGAAATGTCTGAGATGAAAATAATTCCTCAAAAATAGACTAATAATTTTCCAAGGAAATGGAAACATCAGAATATGCTCATATATATGTATATCACTTGTGAAAAGTTTCATGAACATGACATAAAAACTGTTCGAGCTGTTAACAATTGCACCTGAAAAAGTGGGTTTTGAGAAAACTGCAAATTTGTGATATAGGAAAGTTAGGCAATCTAAACTAGTATCCCCTGATTTCTTTACGTACTCTATCATATCTCAAGTATAGAGAATGTGTCGGGTGCATGGTAAACTATTATTTTTGCATATATAACTACGAGAATTTTATATCCCAAATGATACTACAACCCAAAATGATACTATACAACGATATATTGTGACATAGAACGATATATTGTGATATATTATGATGCATTATGAATAATAAACAGTTTATATGATGGACTGAGAATGGAAAATAAGATATGAGATGGATATGGGGGGTGGGCCAGGATTTTGGGTTTATGGGGTTTTGGGTTTATGGGGTTTTGGGTTTATGGGGTTGTGGGACATAATAATACTAATCAAATTACTAATTCAATGACCATGAACCTTCTTAATTAAAAATTACAGATGTGGACTTACGGGGGTGCGGGAATGAGGGAACAGGCTTGGGGGGTGGGGACTATGAGTGTGCGGGAATAGGGGGACAGGCGTGGGAGTGGACAGAAAGCCTGTCCCCTATTCCCGCACGCCCCAAGCTTGTCCCCCTACTCCCGCACCCCCCCCCCCCCCCCCCCAAGCCTGTCCCTTACTCCCGGACCCTCCTAACACCCACCCACCCCGACCAAGCCTGTCGCCCTATTCCCACACACCCTTAACCATCTTAAAAAATACAGATATGTACCGTAATTAACCTTCTTAAGAATTACAGATGTATACTCAGCTTTATATGAGACAAGCTTAGGTAACTAATGACCTCATTGTTAAAAGTATGTCCCAGGTTACAGAGATAAAGGACACAAGTGCTGGTGCAGATTATCATGTTGAGTGTCCCGCCACTCAGCAGAACCCCTTGTATCAGAAAGTAGGCGGCGACGGTGAAGGTAAAGGTGCTGTAGGCCAGGATGAGGGAGAACACAGGGAACATGTACCTCACCAGTTTCTGTCGTATCACTTCAACCTGTTTGTAAAAAAGATACAGAGAAAAAAAAGGTTCATTTTATACATGCAGAGATACAGATACAGAGAAAAAAGGTTAATTTTATACAGAGATACAGAGAGAAATAAAGATTAATTTTATACAGAGATTAAGATACAAAGATACAGAGAGAAAAAAAGGTTAATTTTATACAGAGATTAAGATACAAAGATACAGAGAAAAAAAGGTTAATTTTATACAGAGATTAAGATACAAAGATACAGAGAAAAAAAGGTTAATTTTATACAGTGATTAAGATACAAAGATACAGAGGAAAAAAAGGTTAATTTTATACAGACATACAGATACATAGATACAGAGAAAAGGTTAAATTTATAACAACAACATCATTCATTTACAGAACATTATATAACTGCTTGTTAACTTGTCTGCCAAGCAAGCATGAATCTGACTTCAAAGACTAGCTGAGCTTGGTAATTTAGTTTACTGCAAAATTAATTAATAAATATTCCCGGTACTGGAGGACATGAGAAGTGATGGTGGATGTGGCCATAAGAAGCAACGAAGGAAATAAAATAAAGCCCAACAGTCGGAATCATCTCTGAATAATAATGTGCCGCGGGAATATCTTTAATAATTTACCACACTGTCACGTGCTGTAACTCCCAAACTATTGACATTTTCCACTATGTTACTTTGATGATTTGTTTCCCAGAATACACCCCCTAATTATTGCTATATATTTCCATTATATTTGATAGATTTTGGTGTTTAATGTCTATCAACTACAAAATTAATCATGAATAGATAGATATGTTGTAAAATAATCCTGGTTGGTGGAAATATCTCTCTTTATTGGTTTGTTTTAGTGAGCATCTGAGCACACACACACACAAAGTAGTTCGTTTGTACTCTCTTCAGTTATACACGATCAGTTTACTGCATATAGAGACAAACATAGTGACCACTCCCATGTGATTGAAGAAAGTGGAGAGGTTCTAGCAATGTTGTTCATAGATTAAAATGTATAGTAGTATCGGCATTAAGTAGTGTTTATCGGAAAATTCCTCAACAGTCCTTACAAGTAAATGTAGTTCGTGTTTGTATTAGGAGGATAATAGTCACACTCGTTTCACCAAATGAAAAGTCAACTCACCGAGCGAGCACGACACTCAAAGTTGTTTAGGGACAATATAAAATCTTCCTCCGTCTTCAGATCCCCGCCTGTGCCTCCAGTGATGAGCGATAAGGTGTCTAACGAGGCCTGGACTGCTGTCAGCATTTGTCTGGACAGCAGATCCAGTAACTTAGTAATCAAAGTTAGTGGCATGCAAGATGCGCTAGGAATGAACACTAGGACGAAAATTATTTCCAGTATTTCAAAGAAGCTGTTCAGTTTTGCGATGACTATACTGTACCATACTCCAAACACCATTGCAATAATTATTATCACCACTGGAATCAATGTATTAAATATTTTTGATTTGCTTCTTCTTGGTGTACCTTGGACATCATCTATTCCTTCACCCAAGGAGGAAATATCTTCTATGATACTGGCGAGTTGTTTGCTCCTGTGAAATAAGATGATCGGCATAACAGCCCACGTCATACACCAGCCCCCCACAGAGAAAAAAATCATGTTGTCAATATCTAACTCAGGGAGAGGAATTGTATATTTTACTATCCAGAGAAAACCAGCAAATCTCATAATGTTAATAAACACTCCCCACAACGAGAGATGGAGGCTGTAACTCGGTGTTCCTGTACCGCTTCCAGGCACCCTGTACTTGAATATCCCCACCATTTGCAAAATCTTGATGCATGATGACAGTGAAATTGTCCAGGATCCAAATTCTCGAGGAAGTGCCATGATCATTCAAGTTAGGTGACCAAATTCCAGCAAAATCCAGCGAAAGCAGAGGTTATGTTGCTTCGATTTATATAATAATTCATAAATATCTATATTATATAAATATATATATAATATGTATAATAGATATATATTTTTTTTACTCTTTAATCAAAATCTGTAGAATGGAAGATATGGAGCTTAGATCGAAATTTATTCCTTGTTTATTGAAAGGAGGCAAAGTTGGTCTGAACGTGGTTCTTTCTTATGGATGGTTCCATAAATTATTTTTTCCGTTCAGGAGAAGAGGAACTTAATGGCGTTAAATCTCAATGCATTACTTCTACATACCAGTGAGAAGCACTTGTTTGTTTCCTAAGAAGGGCAGTAATTGGTTTACATTTCCACTATAGTATTAGTTTCGATAATGTTGAGTTAATCTTCTGCATATAGCGAATGATTTCACAGCCATTTGTAAGTCCAACTTTCATCTCTTGCCTTTTGTCTTATTAATGATGTACTGCAACTTCTGATTGTCCTCTTGTTACGCCTCAGTGGCCACTCATTATATTGTACACAATGACTTCATGGACGATGTAAAGGCTGGTGATAATCTATAGTATATTATAATGCCAGATCAGGACTTCATATTTTCATATTCTCGGCTTACTTGGACAAAATTAAGCTAGGCCTTCCTTCTTACTCTAACCGAGGTAACCGCACTACTCACACTGTCTGGCTGGCTGAGTAGTATGATGAATTCGATCCTTATGTATTGATCATTAGTAACTTAGACATTGATGGACACGATTGTTTACATAGCAATTACTACTTGATTGCACTTCTGGTGAATGCACTAATGAAATTGAAAAGGGGGAAAAGTAGTATTTCTCATACCGTATATTCTATTATTTCTATTTGTTTCCACACAATCTATGAGAAAATGTCGATTAAGTTTATTGTAAAACATATGTGAAGAGTTGACCCGTATTCCCTTCTTGTTTGGGTGGTTTAACAAGATTATTTCTAAACTTTTGAGGCATAAGGAAGTGGCATCTGTATCTGCTACCAGTTTTTTATATGGTCCTGTCAGCCTCGTACTTGTTTACATTTTTATTTAATTATGTATTTAATAGCTGGCTCCGCCGCTAGCTCCTGCGGAGGGGTGGAATTTTCATACACGATCACAGAGTTCTAAATAAACAAAGGATAAAATAATACAACACTGATATGTAACAAATACAAACTCCACTACCTCCACTACTACATCAACTACTACCACCTCCACTACAACTACTACATCAACCACTACTACTACCACTACTACCATCACCACTACTACCACCACTACCACCACCACCACCACTACATCAACCACTACCACCTCCACTACTACCACCACCACCTATTCCCGCACCCCCCAAATCCCCCACCCCAAGCCTTACCTTACCTAGTGTGTGTGTGTGTGTGTATGGTAGGGGTGTGTGTGTGTGTATGTGTGAGTGTATGTGTGTGTGTGTGTGTGTGTGTGTGTGTGTGTGTGTGTGTGTATGTACTGTATGTGTGTGTGTACCCTAGTGTATGTTGTTTACGATAGGGAGGTGCGGGAGTAGGGGGACAGGCTTGGGGGGTTTAGAGGGGTGCGGGAATATGGGGCATGCTTGGGGTGTGTGGTGGTAGGGGACAGGCTTCTTACCCCTCTCAGCCTGTCCCCTATTCCAGCACCCCCCAAACCCCCCCACCCCAAGCCTGTCCCCTATTCTCGCATATATAGTCTATCTCTCACACACAGTCTTTCTCTCTCTCTCTCTCACAATCTATCTATCTACCTATCTCTCACACATAGTCTCTCTCTCTATCTCTCTCTCACAGTCTATCTATCTATCTATCTATCTCTACCTCTCACACACACTATATCTATTTTTCACACTATATCTCTCTCACACACATATATAACCAAACCCAGTATTACCTCTCTCTCTCACCCCCCCCCCCCTCTCTCTCTCTCTGAAATTAAAAATAGAGATATATAGAGAGAGAGAGAGCCTGTGAGGGAGAGAGAGAGAGCATGTGAGAGAGAGCATGTGTGAGTGTGTGTGTGAGAGAGAGAGAGACAGAGAGAGAGAGAGAGAGAGAGAGAGTTTGTGTGTGTCACTAATCCAGGGGTTCGAATCCCCCACAAAACATTAACATATTTTGAAAAACATGAAAAACATTTTTATTATAGGTCCAAAACACTCCCCAAGTGCTAGCGATCAAACCCATGTAAAAATTTTCACTCTAGGACAAATGATCAGGGCGTGCATAGAGGACACACACACACACACACACACACACATACAGAATTTCGGCTTTATGTATATAGATATTTTTTTTTTTTTTTTTTTTTTTTTTTTTTTTTTTTTTATTGTGGAATATTGGATGCGTTAGAATAATTGTATGCAAATAAGGCTAATTGAATTGAACTGGATCAATGGGATGGTGTCACGTGTGTCAGAATAGGTGTAGGGTAAGAGGGCAAGAGAGGAGTAAAGAAGGTAAGAGGGCAAGAGAGGAGTAAAGAAGGTAAGAGGGCAAGAGAAGAGTAAAGAAGGTAAGAGGGAAAGAAGAGTAAATAAAGTGTCATGCATGAGTCTGTTGATGAATAAAGAATGGGGTTATAACATAAGAGTGACTACGTGTCTATATAATTATGTACTCAAGGTGCATGTATGTATGTATGTCAAATTGTTTTCAAGTTTGTGAGAATTGTGTTTGTTTGTGATTTACTGTTCTTAATTAAGGGGGTGCGGTAGTATGGGGACAGGCTTGGGGGGGTTAGGGTTTTTTATGGGGGGAAGGGGTGCGGGAGTAGGGAGACAGGCTTGGGGGGAATTAGGTGGTTGCAGAAATAGGGGACAGGCTTTCTACCCACCCCAAGCCTGTCCCCCTATTCCCGCACCCCCCAGTATCTCCCCAAGCCTGCCTGTCCCCCTTCTCCCACACCCCCAAACATATCGAGGGACCCTTTGATGTAGTAAAAAACATTGGAAGTAAATGAGTCCAAATATTTCCACAAAACTTCCACACACACACACACACACACCTATATGGAAGGAGCTTGTTTTGCGGCATAGTCAGGAGAAATCAGAAACCTCCTTTATTCCCATACACGATCACAGGGTCCTTTTAATTAAGGACTTGGTTAGTTGTGAGAGTTCTGGAGTATGCGTAGCCCTCTAAACGATTCAGGAAAACAGAATCTTTACTCGTATTCCGACGTTGTCTATTTTCTGGAATAGTTTGAAGGAATCATTATCCCTCTGATTCTCCCTTAACAAACGATCCCCTTAAGAAGCACTGAATGTCTATTTGTCTACTGAATAAACCTGTTGTTATAAGTAATAAAACCCACACTGGTAGACGAAATAAAAATATTTCGTCTAGCAGTGTGGGTTTTATTACTCACATTCATGATCACGTTAGTAT
>JAWZYT010006105.1:47500-62500 GCA_034508575.1 Petrolisthes manimaculis
GGATAAAATTAATGTGTTTTATTAATGATATAAGAAGTGATTAGATGTTAAAGTTCCGTCAAGGTCACGAATGGATACGCTTAATGTATGTACAATCATGTTTAGCATTTGATTAGTAAGGATGAAGAGTGAAATAATCAAATCATAATCTAGTGAGTGGCTTGGCGTGGTGGTGGTAGTGGTAGTGTTTTTCATATCCTGCTGAGATGAGTCTTGGTTTGGTTCCAGTGTGTGACGTAGTGGTGGTGGTGGTAGTGGTAGTGGTAGTGGTAGTGGTGGTGGTGGTGGTAGTGGTGGCGGGGTTGGTGATGATAGTGGTGGTGGTGGTAGTGGTGGTGGTGGTAGTGGTGGCAGGGTTGGTGATGATAGTGGTGGTAGTGGTAGTGGTGGTGGTGGTGGTAGTGGTGGCGGGGTTGTTGGTGGTGGTGGTAGTGGTAGCAGTAGTGGTGGTGGTGGTGGTGGTGGTAGTGGTGGTGGTGGTGGTAGTGGTGGTGGTAGTGGTGGCGGGGTTGGTGGTGGTGGTGGTAGTGGTAGCGGTAGTGGTGGTGGTGGTGGTAGTGGTGGTGGTGGTGGTGGTAGTGGTGGCGGGGTTGGTGATGATAGTGGTGGTGGTGGTAGTGGTAGTGGTAGTGGTAGTGGTGGTGGTAGTGGTGGCGGGGTTGGTGATGGTAGTGGTGGCGGGGTTGGTGGTGGTGGTAGTGGTGGCGGGGTTGGTGGTGGTAGTGGTGGCGGGGTTGGTGGTGGTGGTAGTGGTGGCGGGGTTGGTGGTGGTAGTGGTGGTGGTGGTGGTGTTTATGTCATGACGTTAGTACAGGCCAGCCATCTGCAGTAGGACTATCAGGTTGGTGAGGCAGATGTGGGCCAGCTGCAGGCAAGGAAATATTGGGGTTAGTTTTTTCTCTCGTGTGTGTCAAATTTCGCTTCCTTCAAGATTCTCGGGGAGATTTTATCTGGTCCCGGTGTTTTATTTATATTGATGGCATTTATAGCACCTAGAATGTTACTTTCCTCCTTTACTTGTACGGTCGGTACTGGTATTGCTTCTGTTGTATTTTCTACATTGAATACTGATGCAAAATAATCATTTAGTATGGTTGCCATTTCTATTTCATTATCTGTATAGTCGTAGACCAATTACCGAAGTTAGCACTTTCTTTTTTCTTATGTAACTATAGAATTCCTTTGGGTTTGATTTACTAAGTTTTGCAATACGACTCTCTAACTTATTCTTACTTTGATTGATTTTGCTTTTTAATTATTCGTCTAAGTCTATCGAATTCCAGCTTATCTGACTCGCTTTGTGTTTCTTTAAATATATTATAGGCTCGTTTTTTAGCTAATAGGTTCGTGTAAATCTCGTTATTCCATTACTTGGGTTTAATTTTTTCCCGGTGAACGTCTGTCACGGTACGGTATAGATCATGTTACAGCATAATTTAGGTTATTTACAAACAATTCCCATGAGACGTTCATGTCTGGAGCTTCTGTTACAGCTGTCCAACTGTGTTACCTAAGGTATCCTACATCTTAGCTTATTAATGTCTGCTCTTTTAAAATTAGGTACTTTTTCTGTGCTCACGTTTTCTTCTGTCTTTGATATATTAATTTTAAATTATATAATTCTGTGATCGCTAGAACTAAATTCAGGTCCAACTTTAACATCTTTAGCTAAGTTGTCATCTGTAGTGAGAATTATATCTAGGATATGGTTTCCTCTCGTAGGATACGTTATACGCTGGCTTAATGCGCTTTCGTTTAAATTTGTGTACAAATCGTGGCCGGAATGGGAAGTTAAATGGTCTCTCCACTTCTGTACTGGCAGGTTAAAATCACCAAAAATTATACAATCACCCTCGCAACATATTTCAGCTATACTATCATAGATAACTGAATCAGTGTTTATTGTTTGGTTTGGTGGTCTATATATGAGGCCCAATATTGTTTTGCATGAACAGTGTCGTAATTGTATATAGCATGAGTCTATATTATCTATTTACTCGTAGCGGGTGAAGATTACTTTGTACATACAAAATTACACCATCTCCGTTTCGAACTGTTCTTTCGTTACTAAATATGTTATATAGGACCTGGTATGGCGTATTCTGCTAGGTAATCTCTACAGGCTGTATTTATACAGGATTCCACAATGCCAACTATATCATAATTTTCTGTATTTACTAAGATCTCTATTAATAGAGTCTCTCTTCGTCTCCCGTGGTGAAAGCCATTAAAGCACAATTCCTTGGTGAAAGTTCATACACGTGTACAAGTGTAAACATTTAGAGATTGCTGGCAATAAGTGAAACTAATTCAATTCTTAAAGTATAATAATTGTTTCGGCAATAGGAGATATATATGTATATATTTTTTTATTTAAGAGTAGAAGTATTTTGAGTGAATTTATTACTAATTTTGTTTCTTTGTTTAGATCTGCCACTAGCGTAACTCGGGATTGTCTCAGTTCTAGTGACAGCGGGTTTAGGATTGGGGATTGGGGGAAGTATATATATATATATATATATATATATATATATATATATATATATATATATATATATATATATATATATATATATATATATATATATATATATATATATATATATATATATATATATATATTGTTTTGTTGTGACATCTTATCGTGTGCATAAAATAAACTAGTTTATAATTCGTTGAGTATTCCATCACCGATATAATAGACTGTGTTCCTACCTAGATATAGACTTAATTCAAGACACTGGTCGAACCCCCGTTAAAGTAATTCTGGGTTGCTTACACACGTGCCTAGTAGTAAGGCTACGTTACCTATCCAGTGTGTGATAACTTGGTTCCTCTGATCAACCTGTGGTTTGGTGGTGGCAGCGTATACTGAAGAGGAACTGGACTTGCCTTTGTATGATTTATTTTTATGGTATTCGCAAGGCAATTCCAGTTACTCAGGGTTTTTTTCCAGACCGGGTTGATCCAGCGAAAGGATAGAGTATTATACACTTGTGTGTCATTTTTTTTTTATTGTAAAAGGCCGTGGTTTTGTTTCCACATCAATTAAAAAGAAGGGGTAAAAATCAGACTTTTACACTAGAAAACCCAACCCGAGGAGTAGTATTTGGGGCAGTAATTGGGACCCATAGACGAGTCACTGAAGCATCTGATAATAATATTATGTCAGAAGATGAAGGTATATTAGCAGGGATATTCTTAGAAACATTTACATTGGTATTGTCCTGTGCAGCAGTGGTATCACTGACACAGGCAGACACATCAACATCCATAATACAGGTGGTAGAATCACTCCGCTGTTAAAGCGGAGGAGAAACTGAATCTTTTGAAGTCGCGACATCAGTGGCATCCACATTAACTTCACGCCCCTCTGATGGTCCTGAAGGAAACTTGCGAGGAGAAACTTCTGTTGAATCAAGAGATTCACCAGAGCCACGAGAACGCTTCTGGTGAAATTGAGAGGAAACTATAGATGAGTCCTCAGAGATGGTTGCCTTATAAGGAGGAACATCTATTGAGTCAAGTGCCTCAGAGGAACCATGAAGGCGTCTCTGTGACCGTTTAGGTGACTTAAGTTTCCTTTTTGGAGAGCGTGTAGCAGCGTGAACCTCTACCACATGAACACCTTTAGCTAAAGTCTGAGAATTGTCATCAGTTGAAGGGTCACCAGAATGAGTGTCTGTTAAGGTCTCCAAAACAGAGAAGCTATTATGTAGTGTAACCTTAGAAACACTCTCACTGGAGCATAAAGCAGCTGCCTCTTGAGAGGGTTGAGATGGTGCTGCAACTGATTTGGGGCAAAGGGTGGAGGCGTATGTCTTAACACCTCCATCCCTCTGTCGCCTGAAGTTGAGTTGCCGTCTGGCACTACCAATACTGATGAATTGGCTATTAGCCAAGTGGAGAATATCCTGCTCAAGGAGGTACATCTTACATTGGCGAGATCGCAAGGGGTGAGCATCTCTGCAGTAAAAACAGTAACTCTCTGACCGACACTTCTTTTGCTTCAAACGCAGCATTGGTATTGAAAGCAATATAGCACCGATTAGACCTACAGTCACTGTCATAAGTGATTCGGATACAAATAACCACTCCAGAACACTTAAAAATTGAGTGGATAGCGCCATAAGAAAGGGATGCAAGTACATTTGTTAACATTAACGTGTCAACACTGACATAACACTCGACCTGCTGGGTCTACTCTTATTTGCAGACTTCTGCATACTACCTTGATCAGAGAGCGACGTCTCGAGGGCCTGGTCGACCACCGCTCTCGGAAAATATTGGGGATTTTCTTTATCCATATATAATTGAATTGGAGTTTTTAGCCCCAGGAGCCAAGAGCTACCACCTACCGGGCAGATGAGGGGACTGAGCACTGGTTGCCATTGACGGGGTACCTCTTCCCCCACGGGGCCACTTGTTTTAAATAGCACCCCCAATGGCTTGTAAGTTTGCCCACAATGGTGCTGAGACCCCCTTCCCCAACATCTCCAGGCCCAGACACCCAACCATCTAACATAGGACGGCCCCTCTGGAGGGCAACACTGTTAATCCATACTGGCAGCCTAATGCATGGGAACCATATAGTCTGGTCTCTCACTGACGACCTTACTAGCATGAGAAGCCCTCTCTCCACGAAATCAGGGCAGAGCAAACCCCACCGCCATGTCAAGGTGGTTCCTGCTGTCCTAGCACCGAATGTGCTGGATGTCTGTGTTAAACTCAGAAATGAAGGGAAGGTGGTGTGACACTCTGGGGGGACAGGTACCACCCTGTCAAAGACACTGTATTTGCGCTGGGGGGGGGGTGTCTAATCGCTTCCTGTAAAACGCGATGGGTCGCAGGATACCACCTACCTCTTGTTGTAGTACTGCTCCAATGGGGTTGACGTTCTTTTACACAGTGCTAATTTTTCTGGGTATTTCACAGTTATTCGTGTTCTAAAATGAATAGTTCAATAATAATAGTTCTTTAACTCACACAATTTAATTTAAAATCAGCTAAACATTTGATATAAAAAAATTCTCACTGCCAGGGCAAACGCGATACCTGTCCGGCATGTCCCGGATGACACGTGGCACACCTGCCCAGCCAGCAGAGTACCAACCCTACATCGGTGGTTACCGATGTTAAAAATAACGTAGGGGTAGTAACGAAACTATTTTTTGCCGACTGTACGTCATTTCCTTATTGTTTATCACTGTAGCAAATGCAATAAATATAACTACCCTTAATTGATTAAATTTTCCACTAGGTATTCGTTCTGACCACATGCGACATACCTAGCCAGGCACAGTCGGCAAAAAAAGTAATGGAACCACCCCCCATTAATTTTAGAATTTTTATCACGGTAGGATTGGTACGCCTGCTAAATCAGCCCAAGTGTACCTGTACAGGGACAATAATACACTATTTCATAACACGTATTATAACTGTTATTAATACGTAAGAGAGTGAAGTGAGAGTGGAGGGAAAGTGAAGGAGAGTAAGTGGAAGGCAGAAAAGAATTGTGAGAGTGGTTTGAGAGTAAGGTGAGGAAAGAGAAGATTAGTGAGAGTGGAGGGAGAGTGAGAGTGGAGGGAGAATGAGAGGAAGACAGAAAAGAATAGTGAGAGTGAAAGGAGAGTGAAGTGAGAGGAGTGAGAGTGAAGTGAGAGTGAAGTGAAAGTAGTGAGAGTGAAGTGAGAGGAGTGAGAGTGAAGTGAGAGTGAAGTGAGAGTGGAGAGAGAGTGAAGTGAGAGTGAAGTGAGAGGAGTGAGAGTGGAGTGAGAGTGGAGTGAGAGTGAAATGAGAGTGGAGTGAGAGTGGAGTGAGAGTGAAGTGAGAGGAGTGAGGGTGGAGTGAGAGATAAATGAGAGAGGAGTGAGAGTGGAGTGAGTGAAGTGAGAGGAGCGAGAGTGGAGTGAGAGTGAAGTGAGAGGAGTGAGAGTGAAGTGAGAGGAGTGAGAGTGGAGTGAGAGTGAAGTGAGAGTGGAGTGAGAGTGGAGTGAGAGGAGTGAGAGTGGAGTGAGAGTGAAGTGAGAGTGAAGTGAGAGTGATATGAGAGGAGTGAGAGTGGAGTGAGAGTGAAGTGAGAGTGGAGTGAGAGTGGAGTGAGAGTGAAGTGAGAGTGGAGTGAAAGTGAAGTGAGAGTGGAGTGAGAGTGGAGTGAGAGTGAAGTGAGAGTGGAGTGAGAGTGAAGTGAGAGTGAAGTGAGAGGAGTGAGAGTGAAGTGAGAGTGGAGTGAGAGTGAAGTGAGAGTGGAGTGAGAGTGAAGTGAGAGTGATGTGAGAGTGGAGTGAGAGTGGAGTGAGAGTGATGTGAGAGTGGAGTGAGAGTGAAGTGAGAGTGGAGTGAGAGTGGAGTGAGAGGAGTGAGAGTGGAGTGAGAGTGAAGTGAGAGTGGAGTGAGAGTGGAGTGAGAGTGAAGTGAGACTGGAGTGAGAGTGAAGTGAGAGTGAAGTGAGAGGAGTGAGAGTGAAGAGAGAGGAGTGAGAGTGAAGAGAGAGGAGTGAGAGTGAAATGAGAGGAGTGAGAGTGAAGAGAGAGGAGTGAGAGAGGAGTGAGAATGAAGTGAGAGTGAAGTGAGAGGAGTGAGAGTGAAGTGAGAGGAGTGAGAGTGAAGAGAGAGGAGTGAGAGTGAAATGAGAGGAGTGAGAGTGAAGAGAGAGGAGTGAGAGTGAAATCAGAGGAGTGAGAGAGGAGTGAATGGAAGACACAAAGAATTGTGAGAGTGGACTGAGAGTGAGAGGAAGACAGGAAAGAGTAGTGAGAGTGAAGGGAGAGTGAGAGGAAGACAGGAAGGAATAATGAAAATGAAGTGAGAGTAGTGAGAGTGATAACAGTGATTAAAAATGTGATCATTCCTTTGTAACACTATTAGTGAAGGACTTGTGTAGTGTTAGAATGAGAGTATAAGTATTATCACCAGTGGAACAGGCTTACCAACTCTACATAGCACTGGCAATAGGGGTGGTTCCATTACTTTTTTGCCGACTGTACCTATTCCTGAAAGAAGCAGGTGATCAGGAAATCCACCGTTTCCTCATAGAGGCAGCCAAGCTCTATCCACCCATTCAAAACACCACCACTCTTGAATAAAAAGGTACGTCGATGTATAATACCATTACAAGATAGCCGCCAAGTGTTTACATCCAGACCCAATAGACTGCTAAAGTTAGGTCCCGGTAGGTTGCCATGGTCCTAATTTGGTTAGGTTAGGTCAGGCGAGGTCTACCTAATTCTATTTAATACCTTGTAGTGTTTTTTAAACGAATCTGTAGTTCAAATATGGCGAAAATTAGTTGTTTTCGGAGATTGGGTTGAGGGAAGGAAGGGTAGGGTAATGCCTCCTAAAACATTAATTTGTGACGGATGTGAACAATAAATTAATTAAAAACACACTATATAACATTGCATTCGAGTAGAAAACAAATTATGGACAAGCGCTTGAATTTTACCGAAAATTCATTTATCTTCTAGATATCCTATTTCTTACATTCATCCTAGCTTCAAAAAAATCTGTATTTATTCAATATTTTTTCTTGGCTCAGCTACAAGTGGGTACCAGTGTTCTTGTCGTTTATTCAGTAAAAAGGGAGAAAGCATGAACAAGCAGCTACTGTTGACCGGACATGATGTGGAGCCCATGAGTGAGGAATGGCTGACTAAGATGGCTGAAGAACAGTCAACCTTCAGACATGGTGTCGTCCGCATCCTTCCTGACGGCTGGCTCTACCCTAGCAACACTCCACGTTTTCTCAACCGCATTCAGAGTTTCAAGGTATATCTCTATTACATTTTGCATATGAAGAGTGTAGACGTTGATTTTGTCACAGTAATTTCTTTATCCTATTTTGCTTGATGAACTTTAATAATGAATAAGGTCTGAGGTTATATAGTAGTGCCAGCTTAATTTCTTCACCTATGAAATAAATTAATAGGGTGAGAGACCCCATGCCCTGTCCAGTTTTATTCGAGGTGTATAGACATATTGTGTTTGAAGGAGTAAAAGTCGTGGTAAAGGGGAACAAGGCAGGAATAAGGAGTTTGCAAGTATGCAGTTGCCCCTGGAACTCCAAAAACATAATCTGATTTTATGATTATTACTATTGCAGGAATGGAAATATTATATTGGTTTATTTAATCACAGAAAATTACCACCTGTCCAGAAGTTTGGAATGAAAACATACTAACCTCTGAAATATTGGCATCAGTAAGTTGTGACAATTGCTTATATTTTTGGTATCCGTTCTGGACAAAGACTGAGTTGTGAGGACAGTATTAGGAAGTTTTCCTTATTGTCCTCTTACTCCTTTATAAAACTTGAGAAAATAAACTGAATGCAGGTATTTGAAAAATGGCGTGACAACATTTGCAGACACTTGTCTTTCTGTCCATGAACTTGCTGTATCATCATATACAAACACCTGTTTTTTATGGGTGAAATTAAGTTTTTAGTGGTACGTCTTATATATTGTATAAATGAATTAAACTAGTAAGCTTAACACTTCCTGGAAGACTTCAGCTGTGTCTTCACATTTAAATAATTTTAAGGAATAGAAAACCTCCACATGACTGAATCCAGTCATGATGGGAAAAGTTGGATTATAATAGAGTTCCAAAGTCGATTAGTTGTGTATGAGAAACGTTGAATCCTGACTGTCTATAGTGTGGCTAACCAAAACTAGTGCTGTGAATTATCTAGTTGCATCTAAACACTTGCCACTTTTCTTACTGACATTACCTTTTTACACATGGGAAAAAGGGGTCTTGTGTGACCTTGACTGAAGCCCCTGTGCCACATGTTGTACATAATTCTTTGTACTTACTAACAAACAAAGAGCGAATCATTCATTAAAAATAATCTATATGTCTGTACAGTTACGAATATACCTTACTGAACATTGATAGCTGATTTAAAGAGACTGAGAGAAGGAATTCGTTGTAAAGGGAGTTGACTGGAGATGAGGCGAAGGTGTATATGTTGCTAGAAACGTCACACCAATAAATTAAGAGTAGCCAGACTGTAGTTTGGTGAGTATTGAATAATGCAACTTTTCAGTCACAATTGAGAGAAAGAGAGGGATAAGCTTTAAATTCAAATTAATTAAAAGTCAGGCCTGCTACCGTATCATGATGTGATGTAGTAAGGAGCTGTGGGGATGGTTACTTGTCCAACCTGATGGAATCATTGAGATATGAGTGAATAAGACGAGAAGGAACACCACTGTTGACAGTCATGAACAAGGAGCAATGATTGTCTGAGTAAAATATATCAATTATAAAGCTTGTGTGCAACGAAATTCTATTTACTTCACACGTGAGGATATTTAACAGACACCTTCCCCTTAATTCTCACATTACACAATATCTGTTTCAATCCTTATGAATCATACCTAATGGTTTTACGTGTGTTCTTTAAGTCTGTTGTACTCTTAATTATTCACTTTCTACACAACGAATCTTGTTGTAGTTTCGACCTGATGACGTGATTGTTATGATGTTTCCGAAGTCAGGAACAACATGGATGCAGGAGAAATTGTGGACAATGCTCTTCAATCCCAACTTGGATAATCCACAAGCAACACAACCTCTTCGGGTGCGCTCAGCATCCATCAGGTGAGTTACAGTTGTGTCACACGGTATATTTTGGTATCTGGTCAACAATTTCGGCATTTATAATGCGTTTCCAAAGGTTTACTTCTGTATATGAATTAGAAGTATTCTGAATAGTGAAGGTTGTGATGTCTTACACTGTGGAAATATAAACTTAAGAATCACCAACGGTTTACATTTCTCTCGCAGCTACATACATACACATTCTAATTCGTCACTCCTTGACTCATAGGAAAGTGTTTCATCATTCAGGGATATACTCTGTGGATCAAGAGGGGGGAAGCTTACATCATAATATTATGTAATGAATGTATAAGGTTATTCATTATTATTCTCCCAATAACAGGATTTTGAGAATATGACAAAAAGAATATTAAATATTTAGTTGCTGTGATGAAAGGTTGCATTTCCCGAATATTACTTGGCACATCACAATGCAGGCCACACAATTAAAGCACTTTTTCAGAGTGACAAATATTTTGTTTAATTTCCACTGTTGTCTCAACTGCGAGACTACAAAAAGTTATTCTTCATATTGTATCTTGTAACATTTCATGGCAAACGTATAAGTTGTAGCAACTCGTTCCGAGTTGACAACACTAGATTGACGAGGAGCTACAATTAGGCAAGAATATCTAAGAGTAACAGAGCCTTGTATTTACGAGTAGCAACGATTACTTTGCATTCCTACAAGTAGTTACACACAGAATCTAAAGTTGCTACGAGTTTTACTCTATAATGTACTTTACCTAAACCATTGCAGGAGAAGGTGGGCGTAGAATCATAGATAATGCTTGGAGAATTGACAAACAACTACATTCACAGTATATGTAAAAATGTCACAATATTAATTTATGAAAGTGAAATGTTGAATTAAAAACTACTTTGGCTTGATAAAACGGATAACTAATACCACCAACAATAAAGGCTCTTCCTTATTCTTTGTTGTTGCTTTTCCAAATAAAAGGTTCATAAGTCTTTTTAACTTATTTCAGTATGGATATGTTACTTGATGCAGTAAAACTCGAGGAACTACATCTGAAGACTCTGTATAAAACATTAAAAAAACTGTGTCCGGGAAAGAATGTGGAAGATGGTGTCGGAGTCCAGTGCCTGGATGCCATGCCTGGTCAGAGGGTCATCAAATGTCATTACCCTTTGGATCTCATGCCGCCTGACCTCCTTGATAAGACCAAAGTGAGTCTGATCACAACACTTCTAAGCAAAAGTGTCTACCTGGCCAGTATGTGCAGTACAGTTGCCTGAAAACAATTTATCGGTTCTAGTTACAGTTTTCCAGTGTTATACAGCTGGGGTCTAGATGTGCTATTTTGAATAGTTTGGGTGTCACAGATGGTTTATTCACGAGACACACTTTTCATCCCAGGTGGTGTATGTGGCAAGGAACCCCAAGGACATGATTGTGTCATACTACCACTATTACAAAGTTATTAAAGTTATGGAGTACAAAGGGTCAATAGATACATACGTTCATCAAGTTGATCATGGACAATGATCGTGAGTATTACCAGGTAATGCTTTGCACATAAAAATCATTTTCTATATATACTTTTAGTCTGTATATATGCCAAAGTAAATACCATATTAATAATTCAATAGTCTTTAATACGAGGATCCAGAATTTATGTTTAGTAAACTCATAATTTCCCTTGTGTTGATCATCCAACAGTGGTATTTTGTCCATACTGGCCTCACATAAAGCAGGCGTGGCAGAAGAGGAATCAACCCAACCTTCACTTTGTTTTCTATGAGGATTTAAAGGCAGATCCCCAGGGAGAACTACGAAAACTCAACCAATTCCTAGCCACTGGCCTGACTGAGCAGCAGCTTAAGAACGTGAGTTATTACGAAACTATTTATATTCCTTAGGATTCATAACTCCATATGAACTGAAAATTTCAATGACACTAGAAGTTCAAGACACATCTTTGGCACTTAGGATTTAGCTACAAACTTTCTCGGATATAAGGCTGCTTAATGAGGTGGTGTTGTCACTCTCGTAATTTGAATCAGGATTCCAGCACCATTTGTATATGACCATAATAAAATTAACAAAACGGGTAATGTTGTCAAGATGATGCACCACTTCTTTTGCATTTGGTTTTAACTTGCCAACAAGGGCTATTTCTGTGAATGCAGATGAATTGGACGGTAAAGCAATACTACCTAAACCAACTTTACACTATTTAAAATACTGAGTATTGGACACATAGCACCTTAATAGGAACTTTAGATTTAGTGATAATGATAATTACTTAAGTTATTTAACCCAAACACATATATTTCATCTACAACACACGTCCTTCTCTTCCATGAAGTCTCGTGGGGATGCTATACCTCACAACAATTTAGACAGCAAGGAGTTGCACCAACTGACAGGAGGGGTATTCAGAAAGGGTAGGACACAATATTCGCTTCTGAAACAAAGTTTCTCTTCAGTTGGGAAGGTTGTCTAGTCTGATTGGGTCTTTATGGGCACTAAGTTGGTCAGGCTTATAGCAGTGGCGAGGATCAAACTTGGCTAAAATACATGCCAACTAAATGCTTTTTTACAGCATTAACAGTTGTCCCTTATGAGGACAGGAAAGATGTCCTGATAACATTTTTTTATTATTATCATTGAACGCAGAAACGTCATATAACGAAAAGTCTAAATTTAATTAAAATGTTCTTTACCAACTGTTCTCTACCAACACTACCTCTTCCATTTTACTCTTTTTTCCTGATGGTAATGTTGTCATCTCCTCACCTACTACAAACTAACACTTAAATTAAACTTCCATCTTCATCCATTCTATCTTAATTATTCATGACACTGGAATGGTATTATAATCCTGATAAGATATCTCTTGTTGTCATATAAAATACAAGAGGAGGTACCCGGCGTTGCCCAGGAAAGATACTTATATGAATAAAGACTAAGGAGACATTTTATAGTTTAGCGAGCAACTTTATCAAACCATTATCTTAATGAAAGGTGATTTAATTGATATACAGTGACGTTTGCTTTTATTAAAACATTTTATTGAGACATGTCATGACCATGTCATGGTGTCATCCATATGGGTGTTATGTCCAGGCTATTCAACCATGACATCAGTCATGGGCCAGGCACAGACATTGGGGTAGCTGTAGTATGGCTTGAAAAAGTTGGTGCCATTGTCAAATATAATTTGCTTCATACACGCTTTGAAGCAAAAAAGTTTACAAACTTGTAACATATCAACCCGATTTTTAAAGCCTTACTAGTTACTCCAACGTCAGGACAGAGACAGTTATTGCACGATGTACATTTCATACAATACCATAATAAGAAGGGGAGAGGCTTGATGTAATAATATTACCCTGGGTACCCCAGGGCACTGTCCTGGGCCCCCTTCTCTTCCTTTCATACATTAATGACACTTTCCTCTACCACTAGAGTAGACTCTTTGCAGACGATAGCTTAGTTTACAGACCAATTAAAGATAGGAATGTCTGCCTTCGACTACAGGACGACCTAACTGTACTTGAAGACTGGGAAGTCAAGTGGCAGATGACATTTAGACCAGACAAATGCCATCACATCCGTTTTACTCGTGCCCATAATCCTATCCCTCATACATATCAACTACACAACACCAACCTCAACACAGTCCCTTCCGACAAATACTTGGGCGTCCACATCTCATCGGATATGAGGTGGAACACACACATAGGTAGCATCAGGGCCAAAGCCAGTAGGGTCC
Source organism: Petrolisthes manimaculis (assembly GCA_034508575.1). Classification (NCBI taxonomy): domain Eukaryota; kingdom Metazoa; phylum Arthropoda; class Malacostraca; order Decapoda; family Porcellanidae; genus Petrolisthes; species Petrolisthes manimaculis. The sequence goes on from JAWZYT010006105.1 coordinate 60,852, forward strand.
TGGGGTTCTTGCGCAGGAACCTCAGCAGGTGTAACACAGACATTAAAATTATAATATTATCAATAAATTAGAGTCCATACAAAACAAAACTTCAAGATGGGCCAGACGTGATTACAGACACACTACATCAGTCACTTTTCTTAAACAAGACACAAAACTAGACCCATTGGCAACACGAAGACAGATACACAGACAACAGATGATATACAAAATCACAAACAAGTTAGTTGACATAGATAAAGACACATATATACACCCTACAAGTATACGGTCCACTAGAGGCAGCCACAACTTAAAATACCATACATTCCAGACAAGCACTGATATATTTATTTAGACACTCATTCTTTCCCCGCAGCATCCAAGAGTGGAATCATCTCTCATCTCATATAGTTAATAGCCCCACTCTTGACACTTTTAGAAATAGGATCACCAATCATTACCTCCCCAATCCTAATCCTCAACCCATAGTCCCTGACCCAATCCAAGCTCATCCTAAACCCCCTTCCTAATCCTACCCTAAATCCCCAGCACAACCCCCGCATATTATGCTGCCGAAGAGCAGCCCTCTGCGGGACCTTGAACTTGAAATTGAACTTGAACTATTATTTCATATATAATCACAACAGATATTTATAAAGTACGCTTCGTACAAACAGGTAAAAGTATTTTTTCCAAAGTTTATTTCTACACGTTGCTGACATTATGATAGGAGGTGGAGCCTGACCGTCAAGGTCTTGACCTTGTTTATACTAGTATCAGGAATTTGCGTCTGGGCTGCATTATTACGAACTGTATATTGAGTCGGCATCATACCCCCCGCTAGCCAATCAACGCCTAGATATATCAGCCAGCCCGAGCCAATCACGACGCAAGAAGGGCTTGACAATGACGTCATAAAATGTTTCTATGTACCAAATATATATTCTCAATATTTTGTTGCCACATGACTAATAGTAGAATATAGAGAGTAGTTAGTAAAGAAGCATAATGGAAAATGTACTGTCCTATATAATTTCTGAAGCGTGAAACTCGACACAAACTAGGCTACTCGCACTGAACAATGTTGACGACTAAGGCAATGTTGCCATGTATAACTTTTGCTCGAGTTAAAGGTAATTTAAGGTATAGTTGTTGCCATCAAAGGTAATTTTCATACACCATAAGTTCTTCTTTGGAAGTAGTACATGTAAAATCGTGCGTTCATACTTTCATTGGTCAATTTGTAATAATTATAACCACTAAATTACGTATAACTAATGTACAGTTTGTCACGTGCTTACATTATCCTCATATGATCATATATATCAGTATCTAAGGTAATATAGCCCCATCTATGATAATTTCACACAGTTTCAGTAATGCATACTACAAAGTAAATATTATATTAGATTAGACTTTAATTTTATAATATACTAGCAGGGATACCCGACGTTGTCTGGGGATCTATCTATCAATCTATTTATATCTATATCTATATCTATATCTATCTATCTATATCTATCTATCTATCTATCTATCTATCTATCTATCTATCTATCTATGTCTATCTATATCTATCTATCTATCTATCTATCTATCTATCTATCTATCTATCTATGTCTATCTATATCTATCTATCTATCTATTTATCTATCTATCTATCTATC